>PVIA01008152.1:0-75139 GCA_004024845.1 Tonatia bakeri
AGTGCCCAAGCCATGTCCAGGATCATGGCTTCCCTTTAAAAAATCCATTTAAGTTTCACCTTCTTCCAGCCTCTTCCTTGATCCTACAGAGGCCAAGTGACTTTTCAGTGTACCCTCTCATCACCCCAGTAGAGAGGTTCTGCAGCAAAACTCCTAGATGGCAGGGTAAAATTTATATATACTCAAAAACCAGAATTGATACAAGAAGCCAGATCAGCAAAGGTTAAGGTGCTAATAATTGAAGATGGGCCAGAAATTCATTGAACGTAAAAACACATTGGAGGATTTCCAAGGATTCTTCAGAGACTGGAGAGATTTATCCAAACCACCCTCCTCTGTCTTGCACTCAAGCACATTACTGCCTCAGGTGTCAGGAAGTTGTGCACTGACTATAAGAACATTCTACCATCCCTGCATCCCTTTCACTAACTGGTCACTATGCCTCTTCCTCACAAACTGACCGCAGCCTCCATGGAGGCAAGGGCTGCAAGGGCTGCATTTGCCCCATGTATTCCATCTTCTGGCACCATGCATGGCATGTGGTATGCACTCACAAACATTTGCTGAATTCATGAACTACTTCACACAATGACTCACATGTAGCTATGTTAAAACACTTGACCTCAAAATACAGAGACTTCTAGCCCTAAGTTTAGTAAAATAGAGGAGGCTTCTATCTCTCCATCTCCAGGCAAAGTATCCTATGAACCGTGGTTTTAAATTCTAAATTACACATTCATATATGAACATGAGCCTTAAAGGCAGATGATAATAAAATACAATAAAAATTTCCCAAATTATGTATCTCAAAAGGACTAAATAAAATCAAAATATAATTACTAATATTGATACACTTAACAAATTTCCATTATAATATTTTGCAATAACCTGCTTTCAAATCTAATTATTTTCTTATCAAACAATATTAAGTGATTTCTAAAGAAGCAAATCCTGCGCTTAAACTACTTCGTATGCCAGGCCATTGACCGTGTGTGTGAGGCCTCACTCTGGCCCTCGCTCACTTCCCCAGTCACATACCCCACCCAGACTGACTATATTTAGTTCTACAAAAGTTCCATGATCACTCTCTCTCTCCTCTGGGTTTCATGTGCGCTAGCCTCTGCCCCTGACCTTCCTCTACCTCTTTACTCTCTTTGCCATGTTAATTCTTACTCACCTTTCAGATCTTCACTGAGGTATCACCTCTTCCAGAAAGCCTTTTCTGAGTATCACTACCTCCTTCAACATGAACTTAGGAGCCTCCTCTATGGCTCTCATAATACCTAGATAATCCCTCTGTGCTGTCACAGTCTCACCAAAGTAATTGCTTATGACCTATATGTATTCCTAGATAGTAGCTACTCAGTAAGCAATATTGAATTAATGCATGCCAAAAATGTGGACACCTGCTAAAAGATGTGAGGTAGGTGACAGAGCGTTTCTTTCCCTCTAAGAGTTCATATTTTTATTCTTGATCATAAGAATAAATAAGAAAATCATCTGACATCATGGCCTCTCCCAGATAACAAGTGGTTTCTAGGAAACTAAGGCCAAATTATTGTCTCCATTTGAAAGGCCTTAATAGTCCCTTACACAACTATATATAATAAAAATAGGAAGATTCTAGAAGGATTTGCTTTAATCTCACACTAACTGTGGTACTCTATTGCTCTTAAAAGCTTATTTTTTTAAAGTTTCCATTGGAGCCTTGGCTGGTGTGGCTCAGTGGATTGAATGCTGGCCTGCAAACCAAATGGTCTCTGGTTCGATTCCCAGTCAGGGCACATGCCTGGATGTGGTCCAGGTCCCCAGTAGGGGGCATGCGAAAGGCAACCACACACTGATGTTTCTCTTCCTCACTTTCTGTCTCCCTTCCACTCTCTCTAAAAATAAATAAAACCTCTTTTAAAAAAGTTTCCACTGGTTATGTGAGAATTATGGATGTTTCATCATATACAGACCTGTCACATGATTAAACAAAACTGTAGAAAGGTTATATTTAAATTTCAAATTGTCTTAAATGTTTAGTTTTGGTGAATTTTTTTTAATACCTTCACATGACAATCAATGAATGTTTAATAATGACATTAATGATCCCAATGATGATAGTGATAGAAATAAATAACATAAAAGGACGGCATGCCACCAAGAGCTCCAGGTCGTCCTCTGAAAGCTCTAAAAATGTTTTATGCAAGGCTCGTTTTATAGCTGGACAACATCATGAAAGAAAACCAATTCTGAAAGATGTCGTTGACATTTGTGACCCCATGGAAATTATTTCAATCTGTGGGCAATTTGTTTTCAGTCTTTGTGTACAGCATGGAAAATTCAGTTCGCTCTCCATCACACACCACCTATCTCGGCAACCACTCTCTTTTCTGAGCTCATCAAGATACAAAATAATCTAAACAAAATCACTACACTGACATTTTCTTCAAATACCATAATAATTGCTAAATTGGACTCACCAGAGACAAAAGGAAATTTTATTTTCTGGTGATCACATACATCTTCTTATACATGAAAAAACCACACTATCGTTCTCCACCAGGCTGCCTCTGCCAACAACTGTGACCGATCGGGACTCACAGAAAGCCCCTGCCTCACATGAGCATGACAAGAGTCAAATTAGGTGGGCTGGGAGCATAACAAGGAGTTCCAGAAAAGGAATCATCCCAGACCCAGCACTTTGGCAGAGCCTTCTCCATGCCAGCGTGCATGCTGTCTCATTAAATGATGTGTAAAGGTTGGAGGTTAATCAACTTCAATTTGGCATGCATGTTGAGTAGTTTTTAGTCATCATTTCATATTTCCAAATGAGAAAAGGCAAGAAACACTTCACGCAGTGGGGCATTTTCAAATGATGACTTTTAACTCTTTAAAGACAGAATTTCTCACTTAACTTCGGCTTGTTTGTTTTCATCCTTAAAACCACTAAAAGACATCAAGACATAAATATCTCTTTTGATAATTTTATTGAAGTATAATTGACATTAAATGAACTGCACATATTTAAAGTGTCCAATGTGATAAGTTTTAGCATAGGTGTACACAGGTACACTATCACCCATGAACATAGCCATCATTTCAAACGTTTCCTCCTGCCCCATTATAAATCTTCCTTCCTACTCCTGCCACACCTGGGTCTCAGGCCACACCTGGGTCTCAGGCCACACCTGGGTCTCAGGCAACCACTAATCTGCTTGTTATCACTACAGATCAGTTTGCATATCCTAGAACTTAATATGAATGAACTGAATGGACTCATGTAGTATGTACTCTTTTTTAGCCTAACTTACCTAACACATAATTATTTTCAGATTTATCCATGTTGTTCATATAACAATTGTTAATTTCTGTTTATTGCTAAATAGTATTCCATTGTTTTTAATATACAACAGTTCATCCATTCACATGCTGATGTACCTTTAAATTGTCAATTCTTAAGGTTATTATGAATAAAGCTGTTATGAACATTAGTGTACAAGTCTTTGTATGGATATATGCTTTTATTTTTTCTTGAGTAAATACCTAGGAGTGGAATGCTTACATCTTAGGGTAGGTGTTTAACTGTTTCCGAAGTGTTTGCATCACTTTACATTCCCACCAGCACTGGATGAGAGTTCTAGGCGCTCCATTTCCTGCCCAGCACTTGGTATGCTTGATCCTTTTCCCATCAGCCATTCTAACTCATGTGTAGGAGTGTTCCACTGTGGCTTTTATTTATATTTCCCTAACAACCAATGATGGTGAGAATTTTTTCAAGTACTTATTTGTCATTATAGGTCTTCTTTGCTGAAGTGTCTATTCAAAAGTTCTACCCAATTTTTAAAACTGACTTCTTTTTTTTTATTGTTGTATTTTCTGAGTTCTTTGTATGATGCGGATCCTGGCCAGCAGGATCCGTGTGTGTTGTGGTTGCTAATGAACAAATACACACAGACAACAGAAGTCCTGTGGAGAAAAAGGGATGGCATGGCTACTCTCTGAGAGGGAAAGAGGACAAGAGGGCGCCAGCCGCTGCCTGAACAGGCTTTTATTGCTTTTCTGGGTACATTACATTTAGAACGGTCCTCATTTAGTATGCATAGATTCACTGCAGGGGACTACCTTTTACAAATAACAAAGGAGAAAATGTTGCTAATATTACATCAAAGAGAAGGATGTTTCAGACCAAGGGGAAAAGTGGTTGATCCAGTTACACTCCATACTTGGGAGGTTTAGCATAGACTTTAGGAAGTTACAGTAAGCACTTGCTGCCTCAATTCAGGGTGAGGGAGTTTTAGCAAAAGCAAGTCTCATAGCAGTCTAGGTACAATGCAGGCCTGATTCCCCACGGGAGAACCTCTCCATGAGTGTGGCCCTGTGTGCCGTCTAGCTCCCCTCTGGATTTCCACATGGGAGCTGAGCTACATTTCCACGCCATGCAAAATGGTTCCCTACATTTGTATATTTTGAATACAAGTCCTTTATCAGATATGTGGTTTGCAAATCTCTTCTTCCAGTCCTTCCATTCTATTCAGTGTCTTTTGAAGAGTCCTTAATTTTGATGAGGACTAACTTATCAACTTTTATTTTTGTATCTAAGCCGTCTATCTAGCCCAAGTTCACAAACACTTTTACCTGTTTACTCCTTTACATTTTGTAGGTTATATTTTATATTTAGGGCTATGATCCATTTTGAGTTCACATTTGTATATGGTATGAAGCATGGACAGAAATTTATTTTTGTGTAGGCAAGTACCCAGTTGTTCAAGCACCACTTGTTGAAAAGGATATCCTTTTTCTACTACATTATCTTTGTACCTTTGTTTTAAAAAATCAACTCATAATTCTACTCAATTTTTTCTGTACAACTAAAACTAATTTAAAAAACCTCACATAAAAAACTCATTTTTTATGTATGTTTACTGATTTTTTACTAAGTACCTACATATAGTAAGTACATATAATATAGTACTTATAGTAAAAACTAAGTACCTATATATAGTAAAGAAAGCCAACAAGAAGCAAGTCAATTCTACAGAAGGACCCAGGAACTGGAGATACTTCTAAAAGCAGAACATGGTGTGAAGCTGAAACAGGAGAAACAGATCTCTCATGAGACTCTCTCCCTATGGGTCTCTCTGCATACACTAATTTGGGCTTCCTTATAGCAGGATTGTTGAGTTACAAGAGCAAGAGTCCCAAAAGAGAAAGGGCCAAGAAGAAGAGCCAGTATCTTCTTTTTTTTTATGATCTAGCCTCAAAAGTAATATAGCATTACTTCTACCATACCTTATAGGTTGGAGTAGTTACAAGTTCTTACCAAATTAAAGCAGGGTAGGAAGAAAACATAAATCCCCCTCTCAACAAGTAGAACATCATTGTAAGAACACATGAGATGAGATGTATTGATTGGTGAAGCCCCATCTTTGAAAAATAAGTCTTCCACAACTATTACTACTTTTGCTTTATTTTATAGATAAGGAAACAGAGGCCTAGAGAAGTCCGTATAATCCAAATCATACAATCAATGGCAGAACAAGCCTAGAAACTGGGTATCTGAACTCCTAATCCATGCTCTTTTCCACTAACTCACACTGTCTCTAATTCTTATAAAGTTCACACTGGTGACATTATAAAGTTAATGGGTTGAGAGCATTTCGTATAGGTAAAGTCTGACCTGACTCCAGGATAAGGTTTTCTTGATGCAGAAAGTTCAGGCCATAAAGAAATTATTATTAGCCAGTACAGCAATGAAAATTAGGGAAGTCTTAATAATTCCCAGACCAAGAAGTTAATGAAGTCAATAGAGGAAACTTCTACAAGTTAGTCTTCCTCATGCTGAGTTTTACTGGCATTATAAAATCTAGGAACATGTTTTTTGTAGATTCATTCTTTTCTCAGAAAAAGGGAGCAGTACAAATAATTATAGTATGATTTAAATCTTTAACCATAGGAATTAGTTATAATTCCTTAACATGCTAAATTCCAACGGTATTACTCATTTTGATATGTTTTACACTTCTAATACATACATTAATATTAGTGGATCAATTAGAGGTTAGCTATTGTAATGAATTAAAGTACTATCTTAAAACAGATATAAATCATCAGCAACATAAAAGAATAATTTTTAAAAGGAGAATAGGAACTTCTGCTAGAGTTGTTTGTATAAGACCAAGCCTAAAGCCAGGAATAACTCAAAAATCTTAACAAACTACCAAAACAAACCCTCAGAAAAATCTTTTTCTAAGGTACCTGGAGCAACCAAGGCTAGAAGAGCTTAAGGACCAGCCTTGAGAGAAGGAAATTCATTGGAGGGACCATGACACCATCTATTGCCTTTTCCTTCAAGGAATTTACCAGTTTCAAAAGCACTCAGGGATAAGAGGTCACGTAGAAAACAGTGGCTCAGAGATGGAAAGATAAATATTGGAATTTAGGATAGCCAGGGTAGGGTTAGGAAGGTGAAAACTGGAATTTACAACATCCAGGAATTAGAAGAACCAGGATGCAAGAGAAAAGGGAATCACAGAGAAGTGAGCTGGATATTCAAGGTCATTTTTCCCCTTGAGCTATTTGATAATTCCTAAATCTCAAAAGGTGAGGAGCCAGAAACCAACCAGAAAGCAATAGCCAAGAGGCTAAATCCAAGCCAAGTTGTTGGCTGTCTTTTGGTGTTAGAGAGATAAAAATTGAAGTTCAAGGTCTACCAAAGAAGAGATAATCTGATAAACACCCCAGGCTTTCAGTTCAGAAGCCCTCTCCCCAAAGGCTATAACTTTGCAGTAAAGCCAAAGAGAAATAGATTAGTTCTCACTAAGACTTAAATGCAGTCTTGACTCATCTTCCTCCCTGACTGGATTAAGATGACTTTATCTACCATTAAAAAAACAAACTAACTTCTATCTGGAATAGGACACATCATTCAGAGCCTTTACAATTTTTCTTATACAAATTGTATTTTCAATTATTTTTTTAAAAATTTTAAGCATGTCAAGATATAGAAATAAATGACCAAAACCCAAGAAGAAGAAAAAAAAAAACAGAAAATAAACAATAGACCAAAAGGTGACCCAGATATTGGAGCTATCACATACATACTTTAAAATAATTTTGGCTAATATTTAAAATAGGCTATGTGACAAGATGGAGATTTTTATCAAGCAAATGGAATCTTTAAAGTATAATAGCTGAAAATAAAAATTCAATAAACAGAGTTAAAGGGATATTAGATGCAAAAGAAGACATTAGGAAACTGAAAGATGGATCAATAGAAAATATCAAGACTAGAACATGAAGAAAACAATTTTAAAAATTAAAAAAAGAGCACAAGAGGTATGTATTATAGCACATGGTAAAATGGCTAGTACCTGCATAACTGGAGTCTCAGAGTAAAGGTAAAAAAGAATGATATAGAAGCTAGATGAAAATTTTTACAAATGGACCAAAGATCTCAGTCCATACATTAAAGAAACTCTCTCAACACAAGCAGGATAAATATGGAAACAACACTTAAATGCATCATGTAAAATTGTTTAAAGCTAAAATCAAAGAGAGTATCTTAATAGCAGCCAGAGAAGGAAAACACATTACCTTTAAAGAAGAAACAATAAGACAATTAACTGACCTGTTAACAGAAAAAAGAGAATGAAATAATATGATTAAAGTGCAGGCAGAAAATAACTTCCAATTTTGTATTATACACCCAGCAAACATATCCTTCAAATATGAAAAAAAATAAAAATATGTTCAGGCCAATAAAAACCCTGGTAAGTTATTGCCAAAAGACCCACACTAAAATAAATATTCAAGTAAGTTCTTCAGGCAAAAGTACAATGAATGATTCCAGATGCAAGCACAGAAATACAGGACCAAACAAAAAGCAAGGTAAGGTTAATATGTGGTGAAATTCAAATGATTATTGGTTTTATAAAATAGTAATAATGGTGTAGGTATAAAATATAAGTAGAATTAAAATAAAGGATAACAATAGCACAAAAGGCAAGAGTGTTCAATAAGATAAAGGATTCCATAGACCTTGTATTTTGGGGAAGTGGTAAAAGCACTAATTTATAATAGATCTATTTAGTCAAGGATACATGCCATAATCTCAAGGGTAACATTAAAAGAATAGCAAAAGAGGGCAAAACTAATGAGCACATAGATGAGGGAAGTAAAATAATTCAAAATATTAATTTCTAGAAGCCAAAAAAGGAGAAAAATGTAACAGAGAACACAGAACAAATACAAAATAAAAGATAAAACAATATCTATATAACCTAAATATATCAGTAATTACATAAAATATGTGAATATGCAATGAGGCATTGTTATAGTCTGAATTTTGTGTCCCTTCAAGGAGACGGTGTTGGGGGAGGGGGTTTAGCTCATGGAGAAGTGCTTAGATCGTGAGGGTGGAGCTCTCTTGAGTGGAATTAGTGCCTAATAAAAGCAGCTCCACAGAGACCCCTAGCCCTCCCAACCATGTGAGGACACAGTAAGAAGGTGCTGGCTATGAACCAAGACGAGGGCCCTCCCTTGAAGGCAAACATGCTGATGCCTTGAGCTTGGACTTTCAGATTCCAGAACTGAGAAAAATAAATTTCTGCTGTGTGTAAGCTACCTAGTCTATGTTAGTTTTTTACAGAAGCCAAAGCAGTCTAAGACATGCATTTATTCAGTCCAGCTCTCAAGGAAGTGTCATATGTTACAAATTTTTGCAATTACAACAACACAACGATAAGAGCTCTCATACATACATGTGTGAGAGTTTCTCTAGGGTGTTATGTAAAAGTGGAATCACTAAAGGCTGTATATCTTCCATTTCATCAACTCTTGCCAAATTGCTTCCATCATATGACAGCTTCTCTTTCACCACATTCTTGCCAATGCTTGGTACTACCAAACTGGTAAAAATTTGCCAATATGATAAGCATGAAGTAGTGTTATAACTATTGTTTCAATTTGTATATACCTTATCACTGGTGAAGTTACATTTTTTTATATATTGACTATTAGCGTTTCTTTTTCTATGATTTGGTTTTTTACATCATTTGCCCTTTTTTATGAAGTTTTTATTTTTCTTATTGACTTGCCTCTTAATTTATTCCATATATTAGTTATTGGCTTAGGTTAGTGGGTACATAATGATGCTTTTCATCCAGACAAGAAATAAAGAGATTTAGGCATGCTTTTCAGTAACAGTCAACAAATTCAGTGTCAGGTAATGTATTGCAAATATCTATTCAAAATGGCTAATTTTTAACTTTATGATACCTTTTGCACAGAAATTTTAATATGGTTAATATATACATTTTCTTACTTCACTGTACTTTTAATGTAAGAAATTCTTTCTAAAACCAGGAATTAAAGATATCCTCAAGTTTTAAAGTTTTGTTTTCTCTATAGGTCTTTAATTCTTTTTGGAAATTTAATTTTGTGTGTGGTATGAAGTAAATACTCAATTCTTTTCCCGTATAGATAGCCAACTGTCCCAGTATCATTTATAAAAAAGATCTATACTTTCCTTATTTATTATGCTGTTACCCCTGTTACATACCAATATTGTTACAGAATAGACCGAGGGGCAGGAGGTGGGGTGTGGGGGTGATGCGAATGATATACTATTTCCTCATGGGCCCACCCTTGTGCTCTGGGGGTCCTCCCCACCTGTACTAGGCTTCCCCTTGCCCACCGCCAAGGAAAGACATCTCTCAATGCCAGAGATTGGTGAAAAGGAAAGGGATTATTTTTTAAAGAAGTTATACAGACTTAGAGTAATGACTTAATGTGTTCATTAAAAATACTAAAGTCCTTTAGAATACCCACAAAGGCACAGTCCTTCTTCTCCTCTTTGCTCAGTCTGGGGTACCATATCTCAGGAAAAGAAGTAGAAGTCCATGGTTCAGGCAGCCCCTTGGTTCCCACACCCTCAGCTGTGTCGCCACCACAATCTACAGTTAATCCAAACCCATGTGGCACCTTTTCATGGCCCATCAGCAAAAATCCTTTCATCTCTTTTCTTCCAGGCAAAGTCTCTCCTGCTTCCTAAGCCACGTGGCAAAAAGGGAGCACCCTGCAGCTGCACAGTCCCAACTTTCACCAAAGCCAAGTGGTCCCAAAAGACCCAGCATGGCTGCCGAGCCTGGGTTTAAATCCCAGCGCCAATCTTCCTTTGTAGTACCATTTCCAACTCTTCCCACAATCCACTACATCTGCCAGCATTCCCATATTCTCCCAGTTTCACTGGGCTGCCATAAGTCCAAGCAGGCATGGCCCCATGGCATGGAGCCAATCATCTGCAAGCTTTTATGCAGGCGCTATACCCAGATGGAGTTGCCTACCAGTTACATCATGGGTTGAAGTCACTCCCATCCCCCCCGGCTCAAAGCATGGCCACAACTATTTAACATATCTATGACACCAGTTAAAGGTTATAGATATGTTAAATAACCATTCTAGAGGTCATCTGCAAAACCGTTGCTATTCAAAACAACTCTCAATGGCCCTGATGCATGTGTCCCATCCCCCAGCTCAGACTTGTGAGGATGAGGACATCCTATATATATATATTTTTTCTATTTCCTGGACACCCTGAGTTCTGGACACCATTACAAATCCCCATTTGGGTGCCCACCCCCAGCCCTTGGCTGAACCTTGTGTAATAGTATCCCACATGCACGTGTGGTCTAATTGTCTATCCTTGTGCCAATATCACACTCTTTTAATTGCTATCATTTCACATTAAATCTTGTTATCCAATAGAGTAACCCTTCCTCAATTTATTCTTTGAATTATTTTGTCTATTCTTGGCACTTCATTATTCCAGGTGAATTTTAGCTTCAATTTGTCAAGTTTAAAGATTAAAAAAAAACTTGGAATTTTTATTAGAATAAATTGATTGTAGGGATTCATTTGAGGAGAATGGAGTAATTATATCACTACTAAGTCTTTTCATTCATAAACTTGTTACATGTCTTTATTTATTTAATTCTATTTTCCATTAGTAAATTTTTATAATTAACTCCTATAAAGCCTTACATGTCTTTTGTCAAATATATTCTCAGTATCTTGAAGTTTTTGTTGCTGTTAAAATAACATTGCTTCTTACAGTTTCTATTTTTTATGTCTATTAAACTTGTATGCAATACAAGTTTATGATGAAATCTCTTGTGAGTCCTAATAATTTATCTGAAAATCCTCTTTTATTTTTAAGAGAGTATTTAACACAGAGCAAAGGAATTTCCAAATCAAATACCTGAATGCATTATTTTCTGAGTCAAGGAACCAAATATAAAGCTTTTAAATGGCAAACAGAAAAATCTATTCTTTTCCATAGCTTTTTAGTAAATAAAGACTATATCATGATTTTTACCCTACTATGAGGTCTGGTCTAAATAATGGCACTAATTTTCAACAGTGGTCTTGGAGGATGGGTCACTCTTTAGACACTCTTTGTGCTACTACAGTGGAAAAAAAAGAGTCTGAAGACAGAGGCAGGATCCAGGTTATAAATGACTTGTGTGCCAGGCTGAGAAGTTGTATTTCATCCTGAAAGCAATTCATTTAAATCAGTTTGCATTTTGGATTTGTATTTTAAAAAGAGCTCCAGCTTACAGACTAAGCATCTGTTCCCAAGGCAGGGACCCCAGGTGGGAATGCATTGCAGGAACTCCCTAGATTATAAGCTTCATAAGAGCAGGGCCTGTTGGTTTTACTCACCACCAAACCCTCAGAACCTAGCACAAGCTTGGCATATGACACATGCTCAATAAATACTTGTTGAATCAATTAATGAATCAATCCTATGAGAAAGAATTAGGGTGAAACCTAAAACAGGTTGTGGGGATAAAGAGGAGAAGACAAAAATCTATAAATATTTAAGAGGGGGGCAATTATATATGGGTAGTGAGGGAAAGGGAGGAATCCAGAGTGACTCCTCAATTACTGGCTTGGGTGACTGGATAAATAGAGATATCCAAAAACCAGAGAGGAAATAAAGAAATACAAGCATGTTTTTAAGGATATATAATGAGTTCAGTTTCAGACATACCGACTTTGAAGTCCCTCCAAACAGATTAGTCAAAAAAAAAAAAAAGTTGGATCTCTGGAATTTTAGCTGTCCCAAAAGAACACAGCGCTGAGAGGCCGCCAAGGTTATAGAGTCAGTCAGTGAGTCATGCTGGAAAAGTATAGAGTTTGGGTCTTTCTTTCCCCTGTGATGTGTTGCATCCATCTTAAGCTTCCCTATGGTCTCAGTAAAATACTTAGAAGGACTTGAGCAGATCTGAAGTTGCCTCTGGAAGAAGATTTGGTCCCACCTTCAGGAACTTTAGTGACCCATCTCCATTTGCAAAACAGGTGACCTTTCATTCAAGAAAGAACATAAGAAGAACACATCTTCTTTCATAAAATAATGTCACCTCTACCATCTATTCATCTGCAATCCAAAGCATATCACTGTGCCTTTAACAGTGTATGCACATTTCTGTCAGAAAAGGTCACCTGGAATTGTCAAAGGCCCTTAGGTCAATAGGCTGATAGCCTGAGATTTGTTCTCTGGCCACTCCTCTAAGAATTCTGCAGCCTATTCTAGGATAAATGTAGAGTACCACATTAGCTTAGTCCCTTCACTGAGTACCATTTCAGTGTTCCCCTCAGACTCTAGAAAAGCCTAATACAAGAAATAGACACATGAATAAAGACCTAGTACATTTCTAGAGATGCCCTCTATATTGTTCAAAGTCCTTTAAGCATATTGTTGTGATAAGTTGCTCTGTTTTTTATTTCTATTAGTATTTTTATTATAAATGTAATAATGCTTATTGTAAAAAAATTTTCAAGCAATATAAAAGTTTTCACTTTCCTCTCTTCCTGCCCATACAATTCTAATCCCCAGAAGTAGTCAACAAGCCATGATTTTTTTCATTGCAAGTGACAGGCCTGCAGATTGAAGGAAGTTAAACGAAGAGAGGAATTTGAAGGCAGCTAGGGTAGGGCAAGCATCAGAACAACCACTGCTGAAACCAGGGCAGTACCCAGAGTCCCAGTGAATGGACCTGGGTGTGAACTTCCTGTCTCTAATTCTATGTGCATGCTAGAGTTATTCTCTGAAGTTTTCTCAGGGGGTGGAGAACAGGGCTTCGGGTAACTTGTGATCATATCCTTGCATCAGTGTTACCTGACAGGGAAAGGAATATTTTTTCTCCCTTAGAAAAATCCCAGGGACATGTTCTAACCAGCTAACTTTATGTCAAAGAAGTACTATGGTTGGCAATGCCCCAAAACTCATGGCAGAAATATAGCAGGAGCAATTCCCTTCCAGAAGAGGGATGTTGTCATCAACAGAAGGGGAAAGTGTGTGCTAAGCAGCAAAGTGTTCATGACTTTATATTACCATCAATAGTAGCCTGTGTATCTTCCAGATATTTTCTCTGTATTTACAAGCATACAAAAATATACTTTTTATGTTTAACACAAATAAGAACATAACTACGACAAGTTTCTTTTGGGAGTTTATCAAGGAAAAAAAGTGTTCTTTTACAAAGTCCTCATATACTTTCTTTTGATCAGATAATGAGAATTTTCTAGTCCACTATTTTTTTTTTCATAACTGTCAGGAAGCTAAGACCTAACTTAATGTTCAGTTACCATAACTATATTAAACCTCATGGTTAGAGTATTTACTTTCTTCTTCTTTCTACCTCTTTACATTTCTGATTCCTAGCTTATCTAGCTTTATTATACAAATGCCTTCATGTTAACAACTTAAAACTCTTCATAAAAGAAGACAAGATTTTTACAAGTTTTTCTAACACCTAATATTTTTAAACTTTACTATTTTCCTTTATGAAAGTAATGAGTGCTTACTATACAAAATTTACAAAATAAGTGGAAAAGTAAGGAGAAAAAAATGTCCATATTCTCACCTGTGTTCTTGCCAACCATTATTAACATTTTAGTGTGTTGCTTAGTTTCAGGAGTCGGAGAAACAACCAAGTCATATAACGAGCTCAGGTGAATAGATTCTTTACTAAAATCCCCGAAGCCTTTGAATTATTGAGAGATCCAAGAAGAAGAAAACCCTTAACGAGAAAAAAGGAGGTCTCTGAAATTCTGACAGTGGTTATCCAGAATTTATCCTTTTAACGTTAGTACTAATATACAGTCTATTAGCTCATCCTTCCCAAATGTCTTCTACCCACACCTAAATTAAAGTAGAGCTGAAACACAAAATGCTACCTTTTTGTTAAGGTTCCACGATTGTATTTACTCATAAATTCAGTGGGAAAATTATTGCATCTAAAACATAAAGTCCTTAGGGATGGCTAGGGTGTGGAAAGTGGTGATAGGGGGGGAAATGGAGGCAAGTACTTGAACAACAATAAAAATAAATAAATAAATAAATAAATAAATAAAGTCCTATTTTCTATGTATCATAGCCAAGTAGTATTTTTTAAACACATAATAATTTGTGACTTTTAGATCCCTAATTGTGTAAAGTTGCCAAGATGACTAGCAAAAGAAAAGTCCTAGAAAAGAAAAAGAAATAAAAGTCCTAGAAAAATTTTGAGAATATATGTATATCTATCCCCTACAAACAGAGGCTAGATTTTGACTCTGAAAGAAAATTTAAGAATTAATCATACCAAATGTTTTAAACCCCGTACTAGTCAGCTTGGGCTGCTATAACAAAATGACTTAAACAACAGAAATTTATTTTGTCACAGTTGTCCCAGAATCAGATCAGGGTCCTCACAAGGTTTGTTTTTGGTGAGACCTTTCTTCCTGGCTTGTAGAAAGCTGCCTTCTTGCTGCGTGATCACATGGCCTTTCCTTGGTGTGTGGGCACACAAAGAAAGGGAAAGCTCTGGTCTCTCTTTTCTTCTCGTAAGGACACTAATCCTATAAAATCAGGGTTATACTATTGAAACAGGATGCAGAGCTAGAGGTCCCCAAAACAGAGATGTTCACCCATAGTCCATGGTTGAGGAAACGGGAGAAGCGGATATGGCTTAAGATACTGTTCATAACAATGGTAAGGTGTTAGCCCTGTCCTTCCTGAAAGGAAGCTGTACTGCCAGCCAGGGTAAAGGTCTACGTGATTTTCAGTATATATAGTGCCAAGTATGAAGTCATATAGAAAGCTCTGGGTCAGCATTTAAAAATCAGCGTGGCTAGCCTTGAGGGGGCAGCCATGAAAGAGGGAGCTATGCAATCTGAAAGGATGTAGAAGCCCCCACCCCCAACCCACCGCCCATCCTCCATAACGTCTGGTGTGAAAGGAGGTGCCACACAGTTCGGTTAAGAAGATGCCACAGAGTTTTGGATTAAAAGTTAGAGGAAGAAAGAGGAGACCCACTGGGAAACCTGCCTGGAGAACACAGTGGCATGTCTGATGGAGCTGGGAATTGCGGGGACCCGTCTGACCAAGCACAGATCTGTGGGAGATGTCTGGGATGCTGAACTGTGACTGGGAATGCTGAGCTGCAGACTTCTGCTTTTCTGAAAGACGGTACTTCTGACTGGTGGGTTCTGAAACTGGTCTGGTTTGGCAAAGAGGGGCTGGACTATGTGTTTTTGAGTCCTTTGAAAGGAGTGGGATTTAACAGCAGAAATCTGCCATTATTCTGAATCTATATAACCTTTAAATTAATTCACCAGACTTTTTCACCAGACTCTTGCATTGGGAGTTAGGCTTCTTGGCAACAGGAAATAGGACTCCACAGCTCTTCCGAAAAGTACAGGCTGAGGTTCCTAACACCGTTACGATCTCATTTACCTTTAATTACTTCCATAAAAGCCCAATCTCTAAATACAACCATATTCTGGGTTGAAGTTTCAACATATGAAGTTGGGAGGAAGGGGGAACACAACTTGGCCAGGGCAGCCCCTTTGCTCTGATAGTCACATCTCTAGCAATAATAATTTCATTTAGCTCTTAATATATTAAAAGCAAGCACTCACAGAGGGATGAGTTCTTTATCTCTTCTCTGAATAACAGTTCACCAATAACTTCACACAAAAGAAATGTTTCTTAAAAGTTAAACATGATATAAAGGTAAATGTGGAAAGATACACATACATAGGGGTGTGTGTATGTGTGGAGAGAGAGAGAGATAGAAGGGGAGAGATTCAAAGTTCACTCATTTCTGTGTCATCTGAAACCTTTAGTTGTCACACCTTAAGATTTGGGTCCTGAAATACCCAGTATCATAAAATATGGCTAAGTGGTCAAGTAAAAAGCCAGCCACAGTGAAACCTCTAGGAACTAGAAGTCAATGACCAAGCGCTGTACGTGAAATAACTGAATTCAAAATGGACAATGCATGCTGAAATTGGAGTACTTTGTTTTGCCCTATCTTTTCTGTAAAGCGCGCTTATGTTTAAATATGAAATCATAAGACTATTTGGGATCAAAATTTAAAATTGTATTATTTTATGTCTGAGTAACATATTTGTCTTTGAGTTATTTCATCTGAAGTAAAAAAAAAAAAATACACAAATCAAATATTTTGGTCTTTCCCTGGTCTTCTTATCATGGGCTGACTCTATTCGGAAAGCATGTATTTTCCCCCATGACATCTGGAGTACAATATAGAGAGTCATTCTTTTGTGAACTGGGCCTTTTCCCAAGATTTTTATTTTGCATTTAACAAAATAACGGCAAATTTCAGGTATTAGAAGGATTGAAACAACCCCTTCTATTCTGTTGTCCTTAGAACACCATCTTTTATTCACAGCTTCTCTTGTGGTGCTGGGAGGCAGATTCTGTCGCTATAGCAACGCCCTGCATATCCTTGGGGATAGCTTACAGTTTTACTTTTTTTTTTGAACAACAAAGAGCCATTGATACTACATGTTGCCAAAGGTTACAAAAGTTGAATTCTAAAATGAAAATATTTCTTCTATAGAAGTGGTACACCATATGCGTCCCACAAATTCAAAGAGATATGTAAGGATATGACCTTTGTGTGAACACTCATAAATCTAGCATAATACTGTTTGGCTTCAATGGATTATTCACAACAGAAGTAGTTGAAGTGTATGCCTTGTTTTTCTAAGACCACTGTGGGAAAGAGGGGTTTTATTCCCAGTATCTGTAAATATGCAGGAAAAGGAAACAAACAACAACAGAAATTCACCTACATTCTGTGTTACTTCGTAAGTCCCTCCCCGCCCCGCCCCACCAAAATGAACTGCTGTATCAAAACCCAGTTGCTATTTGACAGTAAACTGATCCTCAAAAGAGTGGTTGTGACTGAATCCTAGCTCCTCAGAATAGACATGAAATATAAGAGAGTCTCAAGAGCTCTGAAATCTGTATTTCTAGGTTCGTTTTAACTGGATTCTCTTTATCTGTGGGAGAAAAAAAAATATTCCTTAGCTAGCTGTTTTGTAAAACCAGTAAAAAATTCTTTTCAAATATTCTTTTTAAGATGTTATCTCATCCCCACACAAATCTGAAGGGATATACTGAGAACCACAAGAGAGAAGTTAGAGGCTTCACAGAATCAACTCCTGAAATGACCATGAGAGCCAATAGAGGGTAAGGAGATGGGAATCTGGAGTTTTCTCAGCAACAGGAGAGAGAGCTACAGGCTAAAAATGTAGATAAAATACTGATGATGAGACTGATCCCAGTCTCCTCTACTCTTTACAACCTCAGCAAATTCACTTGGGCTAGAAGATCCTCTTAGCAGACCAAGCTAACCCCATAATTTAAGGCTTTCCATTCACTTGTGCACCAGCATTTACTAGGTACCTGTTATGCTCCAAGCCACTTTTCAAATGCTTACTAATTGCCTGATTGTACTCTTAAAGAGTCAGTCTCTAATTCAATAAAATCTTTATTGATACAGTTTTTATAGCTATATTATGGAGAACTATATTAAAAATAACAGATTTGAAAGGTAATCACAGCAAGTAATTACAACCACAGACTAAAAGAAGCCAGGTTTCCTTGGACAAATAACTAATTCCAGAAATGACTAGGATAAGGAAAACACAAGGTAGCCTGACACATCGAAACCGAGGGTCTGTATGACTTTGATTAAAATTTTGCTTTAAATCCTAGCTCTAGAAATTCATTCTCTCTCTCTCTCTCTCTCTCGTTCTTTCTCCCTCCCTCCCTCCCTCCCTCCCTCCCTCTCTCTCTCTCTCTCTCTCTCATACACACATGCAGACACACACAATCAGCAGCCCTGAGGCAGCAGAAGACAGTAGCCTGAACCTGAATTGACTAATAGTCACAGGTATGGAGCTCCAGCAAGCTAAAGGTAACATCTTAACCTACATTATGTTTCAGCTCCTGAGCCTTAAGTTGGAATGATCCCCTGGCTACTTTCTCAGAAAGCTGGACAGACACAGCAACAGACCTCAAAACTCTCTTCAAGACCTAAAGAAATGATTAATTTCCCTTACCCCACCTCTGATCAATAAGCTCCCAGCATGATGTTCAGCCCCTAACTCACGGTGTCTTATGATTTTGCCCTATCACCTATAACCTACACGCCATCAGCAATTTGAGCTTTTGAACATTAGCTTCCGATTTTCCTGAGTGGTGGCATTCATCATAAGATAGCCAGTCTTTCTCCATTGTAATTCTCCATGTTTTGTGTTTGGCTCTTTATGTTTCATGACACCATCTTGCTGTTCAGGAAAGCAAGGAAATGCTTAAATACTATTAGAGTCATGTCAAAAGAATACTGAAGCTGATTTGAATGAGTTCCCACTGGCCACATCCGGGACAATTTGAGCATCAGAATAATGACAGAAATAGGTTATAATGTATAAATAAGAAATAAATACATGAATCCACACTAAAGCTCAAAAGAAGGAAGAAGGGAGGGGAAAATGAAAAAAAGAAGAAGGATGAGAAGAGAAATGGAAAAATAAAAGAAGGAAAACTCTACTTTACAGAAGAATACCAACTGTTACAAATTAAATTGTCCCATCCAGGGACTACCAGTCAAGATGGCAGATAGGTAAACACAGCTCACCTTCTCACACACCCACATCAAAATTACAACTAAATTATGGAACAACCATCACTCAGAACCATCAGAAATCAAGTTGAATGGATGTCTGACAACAACTGAATTAAAGAAACCACACCCATCCAGACTAGAAGGAGAGGTGGAGATGTGGAATGGGCTGGTCCCACATATACATGTGGTGAATAAAAACTTGGGAGGGATATCTTGGGAGCAAGGAGTCCCAGTCCTACACCAGGCCCCCCAGCTCAGAGTTCCAGTGCCAGGAAGATAAGTCCTCGTAAGTTCTAGCTACAAAACCAGCAGGGATTGAGTTGGTGGAAGAGACTTCTGCAGTCATAAGCAGTTCCTCTTAAAGTACCCACACACAGACTCACCTACTCAGACTCACTCCCTCTGAGCTCCAGCACCAGGGTAGCAGCTTGAAAGTCACCAGTGGCATAATGGGAGTAACTGAAGTGTCTGCTATTAAAGCAAGAGCTGGGGGACAGAATTTTCTCAGACAAAAAGGCAGGCAGAGCCACAGGGCCGCAAGTGGGTGCCATATCTAAGACTCCATCAACCTGGCCCCATGTTGTAGATCTCTTGAGGCTCCATCCCATCCAGTTTACAGTTGTTAACAGTAGTTTATACATACAAATGGCTGGCCTTGGCTAAAATTTCACAACTTCCTAAATCCTTTCAAATAAGCAACAGCTGTCCTCTCTGAGCCCCCAGCCTCTATGACTCTTGCCAAGTGGCTCCAGGCTTAGCAGTAACAGCAGCTGGCCTAGATTCATAGCTTGGCTTTGCCTGGAAATTTCTAAACCAAGCTCAAACAGCAAGCATCTCAGACTCCTCTCTAGCTCAGGTATGGTGGGCCAAGGTGAAACATAAGTGGGGGATGACCTTGGTCTGCACCACCTGGGAAACCCCAGGGCCAGTTGACAGCTACAGACCACATAAGAGCACCTCCACCCTGCCCATGCACAGCAGATCCTCAATAGAGGGCAGAGGTTTGTGGTCAGTGGTCACAGCCAGTCGTTGCAGTGGACTGGCCTGGGTAAATCCTTCCCATTGATCTGCCAACAGCAACCAAAGCTCAACTACAAGAGGAGGGTGTACTCAGCCCACACAAAGGGCACACCTTGACTACCCAGCTTGGGTGATAGGGGAGGCTGTGCCACTGGACCCTACAGGACACCTACTACATCAGGCCACACTACCAAGACAGGGAGTCATAGCAGTTCTACCTAGTACACAGAAACAAAGACGGGGGGTTGCCAAAATGATGAAACAACGAAATATGGTCCAACTGAAAGAACAGATCAAAACTCCAGGAAGAAAACTAAACAAAATGGAGATAAGCAACTATCAGATGCAGAGTTCAAAATACTGGTTATAAGGATGATTAAGGAACTTAGTGACAACATCAACAGCATAAAAAAGATCCAGACAGAAATGAAGGATACATTAAATGAGATAAAAAACAACTTACCAGGGGAACAACAGTAGAGTGAATAAAGCCAAGAATCAAATCAGTGATTTGGAACAGAAGGAAGCAAAAAAAAACAACCAATCAGAACAACAAGAAGAAAAAAGAATGAAAAAAAAAAAATGAGGATAGTGTAAGTAGCCTCTAGGACAACTTCAGGATGTCCAACATTTGCATCATAGCAGTATCCAAGGGAAAAGAGAAAGAGCAAGAAACTGGAAATCTGCTTGAAAAAATAATGATAGAAACCTTCTCTAACTTGGTAAAGGAAATAGACATGCAAGTCCAGGAAGCACAGAGAGTCCCAAACAAGATGGATGCAAAGAGGCCCACTCTAAGACACATCATAATTAAAATGTCAAAGATTAAAGATAAAGAGACAATCTTAAAAGCAGCATGAGAAAAGCAGATAATTAGTTACCTGCAGGGGAGTTCCCTTAAGACACTAAGCTGATTTCTCAAAAGAAACTTTGCAGGCTAGAAGGGATTGGCAAGAAATATTCAAAATCATGAAAAGCAGGGATCTACAGCCAAGATTACTTTATCCAGCAAAGCTATCATTTAGAATGGGAGTGTAGATAAAGAGCTTCCCAGACAAAAAAAAAAAAAAAACTAAAGGAGTTCATTGTCACCAAACCATCATTATATGAAATGTTAAAGGGACTTATTCAAGAAAAAGAACCTCAAAACTATGAATAATAAAATGACAATAAATACATACCTGTCAACAATGTAATCTAAACAACAAAGTAAGCAAACAAGAAAAACAGGGACAAAATCGTGGATACAGAGAGCATTTTGATGGTTGCCAGATGGGAGGGGGGTGGGGGATATGGGTGAAATGGTGAAGGGATTAAGAAGTACAAATAGGTAGTTACAGAATAGCCATGGGGATATAAAGTACAGTATAGGAAATGGAGTAGCCAAAGAATTTATATGCGTGACCATGGACATGAACAATGGTGGGGGAATTGCTTTAGGGAGTGGGGGGTGCAGGGTGAAGGGGAGAAAGGGGGAAAAATTGGTACAACTGTAATAGCATAGTCAACAAAATATAATAATAAAACATATTGTCCCACCCAAAATTCATATGTTGAAGCCCTAATTCCCAATGTGACTATATTTGAAGATAGGGCCTTTAGGGAGGAAATTAAGGTTAAATGAGGTTATAATGGTAGGGATCTAATCCTATAAGACTGGTGTCCTTATATGAACTGGAATAGATGCCAAAGGGTTCTCTTTCTCTACATGTGACAGAGAAGAGGCCATTAAGGACACTGTGAGAAGGCAGCTATGCACAAGCCAGGAAGACAGGCCTTGCTCCAAACCAACCCTGATGACTTTGATCTTGGCCTTCTATCCTCCAGAGCTAGAAATAATCAACCACTTCTAGAATAAAAGTCTGTAAACATTATAAGCAAATGAAATTAATAAACCTTGATAAAATCTTAGGTAAACAAAAGCACCTAAATAGACATTCTGGGAATAATTTGGGAAATTTTTAAATGGGACTCTATAGTAGGTGACAAAATTGAATCTGTGTTAGTTTTCTGAGGTGTTAATAGTACAAAGGTGATATAGGAGACTGCATGTGCTTAGGCAGTGCCTACTGAAGTATTCATGGGTGAGCTATCATGATGTCAGAAACTTCCTTTCAAAGGGTTCAGTAACAACAAGAAAAGATACATATACCCATATAAACAGAGAGAAAAACAAAGCAGGTATACAACAGTAAAATATTAACAATTGATTGTAAAGGGTATACAGTGTTCAGTGTATTATTCTTTCAACTTTTCTGTGACTTGGAAGTTTTTAAGATGTACAGTTTAAAAAATAAAAAACATAAATATATTAAAATGAGAAACATTTTATGACATGCAGCTATTCTGACTGTGACTGACCAAGTACCTACCAGGACCAACTGGCATAACTTAATGGTTAAAGAGCCCAGATGTCGGTTCCCGACAGACCCGTGTTCAAAGCCTGCTTCTCAGACCTTAGACGAATAACAATATCTCCTAGTTTTCATTTTCTGCAGTGAAATGAGAATAATATCTAATTGATAAGCAGTGGAGGAGACTAAATGAGGTGTATGCGCTGCCCGGCACGCAGGAGAAAGCTCTCACTATTACGTGGCAGTATAAGGATAGGAATTGGAAGCTATTTAGTCACCAATACACGTTACACATTCTCTAGTAAGTGCTCACCACCAAAACGATGACATCACTTACTGACAATGAGTGACCTCCTTTTATGTTAATAGTGACCTTTTTTGTGATGTGTTTTCAATCAAATCAAAAGTCCCTTAAAGGCAAGAAGTGCGCCTTAACTTTAATTTCCGCATTTTCCAAAGAACCTTGTAAAATGTAGTACGTGATAATATTTCATCAGTATGCTATGCTACATCAGTGTTCCTCAACCGCGGCATCACATTGGAGCACCTGGGAGCTTTTCTTTTATTCCTCACCTGAGGATATGTTTTGTTCATATTAGAGAGAAGGGAAAAGAAAAAGAAAGAAAGTGAGAGAAACATTGATGTGAAAGAGAAACATCAACTGGTTGCCTCCTGTAGATGCCCCATCTGCGGATCAAACCCACAAACCTAGCTATTTGTCCTGACTGGTAATCAAAACCACAAAATTTGGGTGTACAGGAATGACACTCCAACCAACTAAGCCACCTAGCCTAGGGCACAGGAGCTTCAAAAGAAAATAAAGACCCAAACAAATGTTTAAACTTAAGCATACTAGGTTTGGTGAGTGTAGAAAGTTGTAGAAAAATTAATGGGACAAAGGGTATGAGCTAAGTATACTAAATTGGGGGAAAATTAGCAAAGCTTGTTTGTTCAGATTCTTCTCTGCGTCCCTTTGTCATTAGAGACAGGGATGCTCCTTTCCTCCAGGTATGACAAGGGCACTTCTCACGAGGGTTTTATGATGCACTTCAGGGAAAAAATCAGAAAGTCCTTTCTGTACCTGCTATTTCTCAAGTTCCTTCAGTTTAAAATATCCCATATGCCAAGGTACCATATTTTTCTGTAGCATATCCTGAATCCCATTAGTTGTTAACACAGAATGTGACAGATTTGGGCTTCATGGTATCAAAATATATAATTGAATCTAATTCATCTTTTTCTTCAGCTGAAAACTGTAAAGGTACATTTTCCTAAACCAGAAGTTTGGGTGAGGTTTCACAGCTGAAAAATTATCCAAACAGCAGAGACATAAATGTAACACTGCATTATTTGATAATTTGGACTTCCACAATTTAGAAAATATTTTTATTTGTGTCCCAAAGAAACCAAATCAGAAAGTAGACTACCTGAATGATACAGGAAATGGAGACAAGTGGGAACAGAAATCAGCATAATAAGACTCTGAGAATTAAGAGCATTTTAGCTAGCTGCCAATGTTAAAGAATGAGTTCCTGATAAAAATGTGTTCAGGCATTGTCAAAATGCAGAATATGTTCCTTCCACAATCCTCCGACCACAATGGCACCTGTGGCTGTGAGCCTTAGTTGCAACCATAGTGGTCTGATATATCCAGGTACCCTTTCAGGTATGACCTTACAGACCTGCAACTGCTGGGGGAGCACCATGTGTCATTAGTAAATTATAAAGAGAAAGGGCACTCGGTGTGTAGTATAATATAGTGACTCATGAGGCTCTTATTTCTTCCTAGGACCCAGGCCTATACTGCTAATGGCAAAGGGCACCAGATGTTAGACCTCGGTTCAGTGACCTTGGTTACTGAATTCAGCTGGGAAAGAATTCAGAGCCAAAGAGCTCAAATACAAGCAAAAGTTTATTTAGACAGTCACAGCAGTGGAAAAAACAAGTTACAAAGGCAAAAGAAGGACCCTCGGAGCTTAGGAGAAAGAAATGTGAAGAAAACGCACCTAGTGGAGGAGAGCGGGAAATGCATGGGTGTGCTTGAGAGAGAGAGAGAGAGAGAGAGAGAGGTGTGTCTCTTCAGGGTCATGGTCTCCAGTGACAGGTCAGCCCCCGAGTAGGGGATCATTAGTCATTACAGCAGGTCTTGATGTCAGTCATGGCATCACCCTACCTGCTCTCCCTGCTTTTCTGGTCCTGGATCTGACACACAACTGAGGCCTAGAATATTATCTCTTGTTTGACCAAAACTTTGTCTCTGTGGTCAAAAGATTCAAGGCTTTGTTCCTAAGATTATTTAATGCAGGTCAGAACCTCATTGTCCTGAGGGCTTAATGCTTAAGGGAGTGGCCACGCAAGGGCTTGTGTGGGAGTTGTATGAGGCTATCCTCTGCCTCCCTCACTTCTCCTCCAAGGGGGTGTATTATATGACTAGCAAAATGCTAGAAGGAAAGTCACCCTGGGGGCAAGGTCTCACCCTAGTTTTGCCTGTTGCTAGGTTCCTTGGGCCTTACACCCCAATTACCTTCTGTACATGGCTTATCATTCCTAATCTGCTCATGTCTGTCTGCCTACTACATCGATACCACTTCCAAAAACTATCTGTCCAACTTCCAACTTAATAGCCAGTTAACCTTGTCAAGTTATTAACATCTATCAAAGCTCAAGTTTTTCCATCTGTCAAACAGTTGTGTTTCAGCTCCAGGCACAGAAAAGCAGCAAAACCAGATGGAATGACACCATGGCTGACATCAGGACCAGATGCAATGACTAATGGCCCCTTCCCCTAGCGCCAACCAGTCAAGAGACCACGACTCTGAAAGGGCACCTGGAAAAGCTGGTGAATATGCTATTGAGATCCTCCCTTGAGAGCTCCCCTAAGATCCCCGCCTTTAGAGAGGGGATAAAAACCCTTAGGTCTGAGGACCCAGAACACGTTCTTTCTCTCCCTGCAGCACACCATGCCCCTTCCTCTTCATCCTTTTCCTAAGCTCCAAGGGCCCTTCTTCTGCTTCTGCTTCTTTCCCAAGCCTACGCAGCCCAGCTGGTTCACTTCTTTCTACCTCTGTGACTTTCTAAATAAACTTTCTCCTTCGATTTGAGTTTCTTGGCTCTGAATACTTTTCTTTGCCAAACTCAAATACCAAGGTTGCTGAACCAAGGTCCAGTCTAACTTTGACCGTAACATCTGGTGCCATTTTGCCACTAACAGGACCATTTCCATGTGCTGCCAAGACATTTCTAACTAACTGTAAGGCATTTAAGACTTTAAAGTTTTAACTGAAAAGAATGATGCAAACGAGATAAAAATCATTGGGTAAGAAAACATGGAAGAACAATGCATTAAAAAGTTAGAAACTGGAGGAGAAAAAGCAATGTGATAGGCTTGATTGAAGCAAAAGGAGGGAAAACTCTGATTACCTACTGTTAGGAAGGAAAAATCTTTTTCCCTACATTCTCACTCTCTGACCATGGTGGCCTGTGAATTAAACTGACAAAAGACAGAATACCAGGAGAAAAGGCATACAAACATTATTGATATTAATATTTACATGCATGGAGCCATCACAGAAAAGTGAAAAAATGAAAGAAACAGTTAGGTTGGGGGAGGATATACATCATTGTGACAAAGAGTTATAAATTGTGAAGATGTGAAAAGATAAAGAAAAGGGGGTCAGACTCCTAAACGTGGTAAACTGTAGGAAGGCAGCTGGTTAGTGAGGTTTGTTATGCAGACTGAACTCAGCACTGTCTCCGTCTTCTGATACAGAAAAGGGGGAACACCTTTACAAACGGAAATATATGTCACCTTTATATGGGAAAAGTTATGCCCTACTTTTAAGCAGAAAGGGGGATGGCAGAGAATTTTTTCTGTCTTTTTAAACTTCTTCCAGCTCACAATAATCCTTATACTAAAGTGTCATATTTGGGGGTGGCATATTTTGGGGGTGGCATATTCTGGACCCCTTCACTAGGAAAACAACTAAGGGCTCAAGGTGAAGAGTTTCCCGAGGCAGGTTCTGCATAACAGAGAAATTAAACTGCTTTACCTACACATTTTGAAGTAGCTTAAGGGAGAAATATTAGAGGTGGACTAGACAGGATGTACCAAAAGGAAGTTAAAGATTTCTTATCATAACAGTGGAAAGAAAGAGAACTGACTTTAGAAAGACTAAAAAAGACAGAGCTAGACTGTTTCAAAGGTTTGTTTGCAAGGGGTCAAGTTTTTATGCTGTTCTTATCATTTACTTGAGCATTAAAAAGTTGGGGAAACATTTAATGGAAGGGTTACCAGACCTTGAATGCCAGGTTCTCGAGTCTTGATGTCACAGAAATGAGTGCTGAACCCAGTGCAAGATCAAACAGATAGAGCTTATTTAAAACAGCCTGTGCACAAGGGAGTCGACCAGAAAAGAGAAGCTGAGCTCCCTGAGAGGTCCTTGTGGATGGCTTACAGGGGGGCCTCAGGGTGGATGTGTAACCTGGTGCAGCCAGGGGGACCACAAATAGGGATTTGTAATGGGGTCCAAAACTCAGGGTGTCCAGGAAATTATATATATATAATTTGTCCTCCCTGCCACAATTATTATAATATATAATTATATATATATAGAAATTATATATGATGTCCTCCCTGCCACAAGTCTGAACTGGGGGGATGGGACACATGGAGCAGCACCATTGGGAGCTGTTTTGTATAGCAACGGTTTTGCAACTAACCTTGGGCATGGTCATTTAACATATCTGTAACTTTTAACTGGTTTCATGAATAGGTTAAATAGCTGTGGCCTTGCTTTAAGCCAGGGAGATAAGAGTGACTTCCACCCATGACGGAACTGGGAGACAGTTCCCCCTGGTTACAGTACCTGCATGAGAGCTTGGAGTAAGAAGGAACCATGCAGCTTTGGGGCTTCCTTTGCCACGCAGCTTAGGGAGCTGGGAAGCAAGATGTAGCAACAATGCAGAACTGTCTCTTAGCAGTTTGGAAGAATGCAGGAGAGATGCTGCAGGAAGGAAAAGGGTAAAAGGACTCTTGCTGGTGGGCCACGAGAAGGGACCACACGGGTTTGAATTAACTGGAGATCACAGCGGCTACACAGCTGATGGTGCTGGGAATCGAAGGAGGCCTGCCAGCTGAGCACAGATTACTGGGAGGAACTAGGAGCTATCGGAGCGATGGACTTCTATTTCTTTTTCTGAGATATGGTACCCCAGACTTGGCAAAGGGGGGAAGGAAAGACTGAGTGTGTTTGTGGGTGTTTTAAGAGACTGGGATCTTAAGTAATGAAGACATCAAGTCATTACTCTAAGTCTCTACAACCTTTGAATAAATAATTCTTTTCCTTGGATTGAGCGCGGGCTGCGAACCAAAGCATCGCAGGTTCAATTCCCAGTCAGGGGACATGCCTGGGTTGCAGGCCATGGCCTCCAGCAACCGCACATTGATGTTTCTCTCTCTCCCTCTCTTTCTCCCTCCCTTCCCTCTCTAAAAATAAATAAATAAAAATATTTTTTAAAAAAGATTAAATAATTATTTTCTTTTTCACCGATCTCTGACATTGACAGACGTCATTCCCTAGCGGCAGGCAAAGCAAACCTAGTACAAGGGGACCCTGGAAGAAGGGGGGCCCATTTGGTAATAGTATATTGTCCCCCTCCATGGGTCTGTTCTGTAACAGGTATGGGTCATGCTGATGAGGACCTAGTCAGTTGTCCCATGATTGTTGTCTGGCAGCCGGTGACTAATCCTGGGGTGATCACACATTGTTTTCCATGGTCAGTGGACCACTCAAAGGGTCCATAAAATAATGCTTACACAAATATTCTAGTTGCCATTTAATTGACAAGACAACAATTTTGTAGAGTGTGGTTTTTTAAAAGGATGCTATCGTCGTACAATCTTTTCCTTAAGGCTGCAGTGAGGTTAATTTCAACTACAGAATTTTATTGAAAGCAAAGGTCACAGTCAGGTCTAAAGTCTAAGATGGAGTCCCTTCAGTCAGGATGGAGCCTCTAGAAGTTACTCTCTGAAGTATCATAACAAGGATATCTATATAGTGAGTAAATCACTTGCCATTTAGTAAATTCAGCATGAGGTGAAAACATCTCCTAAATTTAAGGATTCTAGCCCTTAGCAAAGCAAGGCTTATTTCTATTCCCATGAAATATTCCCACAGTAAGAGATAATGTTACTTTTAAGTCTTGGTATCAGTTGGGTCTTTGCCAATCTGTTAAACCTCTGTAGGCCTCCATCACGCTATGGATACAACAGGCTACATGGACCCTGAAGTCCTCCCCTCATGAAATTCTGCTTCAGTATAAATGAATACAACTCTTGTTAAGATGTGGCTCTTCCTTTTCCTTCAGTCACTCTTTTTTAGGTTGAATACATTCCTTATAAAAATAGTTGCATTATTTATGATAGGATAAAAAAAGATACTTTCTTCTCTGCTCTTTTTAGAGAAGAACAGAACTGCAGGATGTGTGGAACTACAGGATGTGTTGCTATCTCAAGAAGTAAAAATTTTAATCATTTTGATAAATAAACTTGGTTTGGAGTGAATTGTTTATATAGTTACTAAAGTGTCACTTTGAAGAACCAGAGAACAGTTTTCAATTTCATGTGCATCTGAGTGTTGAGTCTCTAGACATTCGCACATATTTCAGTATAAGGGACCAGTGTCCCTCCCACGATAACTTACACAGCAAGAAGCAACTCTGTAGACTTATGAAAATTAAGCATGCTATTATTCACCATATTGATAGATATATACAAAATGATTGTGGTTCTCTTCCTTTATCTTTTTGCAAAATTTTAAAGACCTGTATTTTTTATTCTATATCTTAGAGTAAAAAGATTTTGAAATTACACTAACGTATTGAAGTTATAATCCTAAATATGTAACAGTTCTCGCTCCCAAAGCACATTTTTTGTTCCCTTAAGAGCTTGAAAATAGCCCACAGCACCAGTGGCTTGGGGAATGTTGCCCAAGATCACCTTTCACTTTTAAGCATGCTTTTTCCAGTTCAATTTTGTGACCCTTTCTTTTCACTCTAGTTATTTGGGGCCTTTCCTAAGTACTATCAAATAGGAAATGACCACAAAGATAAGTGGAAGGAAAAAACATTTTTAAAATAACTTCACATACCACCTGCAATTCTGGTAAATGCCATACTCTCAGAGTGTGCGGGCATTTTTAAGATTTCTGTCAAATCAGTTGCACTGCCCCCCCATAGGGATCCAGGTTCCCTTTTCAGCTCAGTAATCAAATAGATTGACTGGTCTATGTCTGCCTTTGTCCACTTCGACCTATATGTTCCTGTGAGGGACATCTTTGTCTCACTTTTCTTTGGTCACTGAGTTCATGTAACTCAATAGGCTAAGTCTCCCAGTCCATTAACAAGAATTCTCAGCTCAGCCCTAGGCCACCCAGAAACCCCGTTGCATGTTCTCACTGAATGGCTTCACTGGTGGTCCATTCAAATGTGCTAATGTCAGAAAAAAGGTCTGAATAGGGTACCAATGTACACCATTGCCGAGGCAAAGTGACTGGTTTTCCAATAAAGCCTCCCCCAGGGCGATGTTAAGCGGTGTTATCAGTGGTGCAGAGGCTGAGCCAGGACCAATGCTCCAATCATGCCATCAACAGGTAGCACAGATGCAGGCACGTCCATATGAAATCACACTGCAAAGGTCACTGACAATGCCTTCCTCTCTCCGGCTTCCAACCTCCAGATAAATGTGCAGATATGCCTCCTTCTCTTTCTGGTTCTGGTGCAGGCTCAAAGAGGACATTTTGGATGGGAGAGGAAATGGGTATTGTTTGGTTTTAATTGTTCTGAGGTTCACCCCTCCAGTTGAGAAACTTTCTCAAAGCCCTTTTATTTTACCGTAATTGTAAAGCATTGTTTAATAACCCCAAAGCATTAAAAGGGCATTTAGCTCAGCAAGGGAATATGTGCAAAGCAGATGTCATGTTATGCCTCTGTGAGCTAATTCTCTTAAGAGAACATCTTGAACTGCAGCTAAATTATGCAGATATGACGACCAACCAACTCTGTAGCCTCCTCCACCCCCCAACAGAAATCAGGGCAAATGAAAGGGAAAAGAAAATAATCAAGCAGCTCCCAATTTTTCCTTCTAAATAGATATGTCTTAGAAGAAACATAAAAGGAACCAACAAGACACAATTTTTATAATTACTTTTAAAATTTACTTTGAGGCTCCTGGATTTCTGGATTATTCACAAATATACAGTATTCCAAAGCATGAACTTGGAATAATACTCCAAAATTATAGTTCCACTACCTGTCACTCAAACTGCACATCATGATGAGCCAGCACTGCTGCCTCCCTGATTCCTAACCCTTAAATCCTGGCCCACCGTGCAGAGCCAGGTCACGTTCAAGACAACCTCAGCCTTCCAGGAGCATCCAGCCTCTGCTTGGTCACTCACTGTGAGTCAACATTGTCAACACATACGAAAACCACTTCAATCAGTTCCTCAGCAACCTCAAACCATTTCTACTCCCGAATCAAAAGTAACACACACAAAAATAGATAGCATATTCCACTGCTTCAGCTGTTTTTAAAGATAGTAATTTTGTTGGGGGACAAAGTACAAAGTACAAGGTCCATACATACATGCAAAATGGAACTAAACCCACATAGAAATAATTTTTTAAATATTCCAGGGTGTTAAAATGGGGGAGCTCCCAACTACAGAACAGGCCCCAAGAAGTTGTTTTGGTCTAGTTTGGAGAGGAGTGGGTTTTGTGGAGGAAGTCTTCTGAGGTCCACATTGTGTATCTGGTCCCCACACAGGGGCCTTCCTGGGACTTCACATCTGGTTTGTAAGCAACAGCTGGTGCAAGAGAGCTGTCCTAGAGGAGCCTTCTTTTAGGACTTCATCTCCAAAGTGACTCCCACACAATCCTTTTTCTCACACATATGAAGGGTTTACAGTGATAAGATTCAAGGACAATGGTTCTTGGCCCCCAGAGGGTGACAAGTCTCCCAGAGCCTCCAACTAGCCTAAAAGTCTTCTTTCCTTTTTCCTTTGCAGCCACATAAAAGGTTTCCCCCATTGTCCCTCATCTTCCAACTCTAGTAAGTTCCTCCTACTTTTTTCTCAGGCCAGATGAATTATAAAGAAAATAAAGAAGAGTCCTGGCTGGTGTGGCTCAGTGGACTGAGCACCAGCCTGCAAACCAAAGGGTCACCAGTTCTATTCCCATTCAGGGCACATGCCTGGGTTGCAGGCCAGGTCCCCAGTAGGGGGCATGCGAGAGGCAACCACACATTGATGTTTCTCTCCCCCTCTTTCTCCCTCCTTTCCTCTCTCTCTAAAAAGAGATAAACAGTCTTTTTTTTTTAAAGAAAATAAGGAAGATTTTGTAAATTATTTTAATTTTTATATAATGTGGAATATATTTCTTTTTTCTAATTGTCTTGTACTTTCTATCCAAGTTTAATAAATATTAACATTTGCTTATTGTGTCAAGTTTTTTCATCCAAGAAAAAACATCCCAGATAAGGTAGAAGTCCTTCTTGTTCATTTCCCAGACCCTTTCCTCTCTTTCCCCAAAGGCAGGCACTCTGATGAATTCAGTGGTAAGCCTTCCAGTTTAGGTTTTAATACTTTCACTAAAAAATTGTTCTGAGTTTTTAAACCTTCATAAGTGATGTATCACATGTATGTAAATTGCTCTTTTTACTTCATATTGGTTTTGAGAACAAATCATATTAAAACCATGCCCAGCACTGCTCTAGATACTGAGAATACAACAAAATAAAACAAACTCCTTCACTCATGGAGTTTTTATTTTGGTTCCTTAATTTGTGTAATGAACATGGATTATTTTAATACTGAGAAAAAGTTATTTCTTTAAAAAGTAAAATTAATCCTCAGTCTTCTATTCCTCAGAAGTAGAATTTTGCCCTCAATTCCCTAAGAAAAAATATTTATATAACATGTTAGTAAGAGAAACAACTGGCTAGGTTTAATTAAAAAAACAAAATCCAAATTTGTCAATCAAGAAAAAAAATTCCTGTCTTCTTTTTCCATAATTTCCCTCCTTTTTAAGCATATTTCATCCAAAACTATCCAGGAGTGTCCGATCTTTCAGTGTCTCTGGGCCACACTGGAAGAAGAGTTGTCTTGGGCAGCACATTAAATACACAAACACTAATGAAACTGATGAGCAAAGAAAAGGTTTTCGATAAATTTATGATTTTGTGTTGGGCCACATCTGTACCCTGACTGAAACTTTTTTTTAAACCTGCGGCTTTTTGTCGGGACTGACGTCTGTAGAGCCCACACTCCTGTAATTGGGTTAGCATTTGAGAGTATTTAGTCCAGAAAGCTGTAATGACATAATGCCATAGTTACCCATTTTGGTTCCTACGGTATATTGTCAAATAGAGAAGGTTATAGTCCCTTTTAAAAAATAACAAGCATAACTGAAAATTGGATTGGGTTTGTACCTGGCCACCTGGCTTGCATTATTTCTCTCACCTTTATTCCCTCTAAGCAGATCAGCTTAAGAAGTCAGAATCTTCAAAAAAAAAAAGAAAGTCAGAACCTTAAACAGCATTTTTTATAAGAAGCCTCTGGATTTTACTTTCCTCACTGCCTCTAAAGAGGCACCACAGAATGCACAGAAAGAATAGGCCAACCCCCAGCTATCCCTTTGTTTACACTCCATTACCCACCTCCCTGTTGCCCCTTCTCTGCTCCCCCTCCTCCAGCCGCTGAAACTTTGCTTTTGAAGGCATTCTTGACTTCAGAGAAGTTAGACCATGTCACGGATGTCTCTTCTGTCTCTAAGGCGGGCTAATGGAGATAATGGGCCCATGGGAGAGAGGAAGCCAAAGAAAGAGAGGGATTCCTTGGAATGCTTAAGAGATTACTGACAAAGCTCACCAGACAAATGAAAAAATGGAAAGCAGCTGAGGTCAGTCTACTAGATCCTTTATGCCGGGGTGGCGGGGTGGATTACTGACAAAGCTCACCAGACAAATGAAAAAATGGAAAGCAGCTGAGGTCAGTCTACTAGATCCTTTATGCCGGGGTGGCGGGGTGGGGCGGGGAGTCTTGTTGTTGTTACTGTTTGAAAAGGGGGAAGTAATGTTTTAAATTAGCTTTAGGCCACTTATCAAAAACTTTAAATAACTTTTTCAGATAATTAAGACTATACCCAGGAAAAGTCATTAGCATTTACTGTATGTAGTCTTAACAGTCTTAATTATCTGAAACATTTAAAGTCTTCAATTAGTAGTCTTAATTAATAAAATGGAACAATAAATGAACATTAGTTAAGTGAGGAAAATTCAATATCGATCATTTCCTAAGTTAGAAAATCAAGCATTTTTTTTAAGATTTTATTTATTTATTTTTAGAGAGGGAAAGGAGGGGGAGAGGGAGAGAGAGAGAGAAATATCAGTGTGCGGTTGCTGGGGGACATGGCCTGCAACCTAGGCATGTGCCCTGACTGGGAATCGAACCTGCGATGCCTGGTTCGCAGCCCGCGCTCAATCCACTGAGCGACACCAGCCAGGGCAGAAAATCAAGCATTTAAATGTTGCTGTGGGAAAGAATTTCACAGGAATCCTTTTTTAAAAAGGTATGTATCTTTTTTAAAAATATTATTATTATTATTAATACTGGCATTATTCATCCTCACCCGAGGATATTTTTTATTGATTTTAAAGAGACAGGAAGGGGAAGAGAGAGAAAGAAACATCAATGTAAAAGAGAAGCATTAATCAGTTGCCTCCCGCATGCACCCCGACTGGGGATTGAACCTGCAGCCTAGGTATGTGCCTTGACTGGGAAGCAAACCAGCAAACTTAAGGTATATGGGATGACGCTCCAACCAACTGAGCCTCCTGGTCAGGGTAGGAATCCCTTTTTATTACCAAACTACATTTTTCACTGGAGCTAGACAAAGGACAAAGTTATTCTTCCAGTCTCCCTAACTTCAGTAAAGAACTCTTTACAAGCATCATTCCATGTTGTTTTCAGGCCCTTAAATTCTGGCCTTTTCTGTGCATGTGCTAGACACCAGATGCAGGAACTTTAGTGCAGGAATATAGCTATCAACCCTTCTCAAAGCAAAATCTGTTTCCATTAACCTTTAGGCTGAAAGACAGACTGTTCTTGTTGGATCCCCACTCCCAAAATTCACTCAAACCTACCACCTCCTTTCCAAAGAAATGAAAGTTTTCTACATAGAAAAATAGGAATTAGGCATTGCACTGACTGTAATTCTTTCCCTACGGCTACAGTGGTAGTAAGATGTTGGTGATACTGGTTAAGGCTGCATTATCACCTTTCACATAAAAAACCCAGTTCATAAGACAGAGGGATCAAATACTCATCCGAAAGTACAAAAATAACATAGATCACGTTTGATGCATTAAATACAGCTATATACAATGAACATTTGCCTATGTATTTTGTTATTGTTATTGTTATTACAAACAAGTGTTCTTTATATGGAAAAAAAATGTATTATATTTTTTACTTTTCTTCTTTGTGACCCTAGTGCAGAATTAGTCTTGGCATGATGTTGACTCTGCTCCTAAGAGGCAAATCCCTTGAAGAAAAATCTTACTTCAGGAATCCCATACTCCGCGGCTAGATCAAGAGAATTAGCGTGGAAAGATGCAAAGAATGTATTTTAGTTTAACAAAGCTAATTCCAGATACACACACTGGAGGCTCTAGGACACAGGGCAGGGACAGTCCACAGAAGATCTACCTCTTTACGGGACAACTTGTTTCCCTCCTGCCTATTAAGCTTCTGAACAAGCATCAGCTTTGTTTGCTATTCCTACAAATGGCATCACATTGTAGAATCACATTTTTGTGAGATAGACATAGAACATGACTTTAAGTGTCAAATGAAGCAATTTGTTGTACACAGATCTGAATGTTTTGTTTTGTTTTGTTTTGTTTTGTTTTGTTTTTTAAGAAAATTCAATTTTGCCAAGATCCCTACCTAGCCAACCTACCACCTACTGACGTGCTGCGCATCTGGCTACACCTCGGGGGCTTGGCGTCAGCAGCAGATGCCATGCACCTTTGAAGTTCTAATGTTTTTGTACTACAAAGAGGTACCAAGACAATAGTAGGGAGGAAGAAATGGGGTCTATTCCCCAATTCACAAAATGTTAGACATATTTTATGAGCCTAAATGGCTTTCTGTTTCAACCTCAAAATCATCCTCGCCCAAGGATTAAAATTAGCCAGGACACAGTAGATTGTATTAATTATATAGTCTATTAATTAAAGGCTTTGTACATAAAATAATTAGCAATTAAGTCTATGCCAACTTGTTGGTCTATACTTTTCTTACTGATGTGGCAAAATAAATAGTAGGGCCTTTAACAAAATTATTTCAATATCTACTATCACCTCCTGCTCTTGTAACATTCTTAAAAGACTGTTTGCCCTCATGAAATGCCCCTCTGTTCTCTTAATTTCCATTGGCAAGGGTTGTAGGTTCCTGGATTAAATGTATGTAATAAATCAACATTTTCAAAATAAGATTTATATATTTAAAAAATCAAAAGCTGTGAGTTCACTGCTCAGTATAAATTTCGATATAAAAATGCCTGATAAAGTTTTCAATCTTTTAATAGCTCAGAAAATAAACAGTGACTGGCACACAAACCTAAAAGAAAGGCAGCGATGGGTCCAATGAGCATCGTGCAGAGAGCCCATCAGACATTAAGTAAATACTTTGCTTCTGTTTTCTAGTCCCTTTTTGTTTGGTTACCATGGCAACCTGTTTTTGTGGGGGTCACTTGAAATGTATAAGAATTTGCTGCAATTAGATGCTTATATCCTATTGGTTGGTATGATAGAGAGTAGTAAAACTAAAAAGAAATAAAAGAGAAGGAAGGGCACTGGTGAATTTGGACAAAGCCGACATGCACTGTGGGACCCAAAGAAAAATTCTGTAAGCCTAATTATCTTTCACAGCTATTTTCAAAGCTGTTCTTAATAAAAATGCCCATATCCTCTAGCCTGTGATTTCTCACCTTGTTAACCTTCCAAACTATTTTTTAGCTGTAACACGTGTATTTCACTTGATTTTACTCGTTATTCTCTAATTGTTTTACAGATACGTCTTATCCCCTTATGAGATTGCAGAAGCCCTTCAAAGGAGGGAGACCACATCTTCTAATTTTGAGGCTGTGAGGTAAAATGCAGAAAACCATAGAATTGGAATTAGACATGAAGGATTGTGATCTAGTTCTGAACCAAGTCTGTCGTACAGCATTTAGCCAAATCCCTTCAACTTCACTGAGCCTCAGTTTCCATGTTATGGGATTCATGCCCTTAAAGGATATTATAATAGATTATTTATCCTGTCCATAGCATTATGTATATCTATGATATACTCTTACTACTTATTTCCCAAATTAAGGTTAATTGATTTAATATGTTAAAATTATCTTAGACAGCCATAAATATACAGAAAATTAACATAATTGCCTCTGCTATAGACTCTCAGATTATAAATTTTAAATCCATGGTTGGACAGGGTGTAGGTGGCCTACTTCTGGGATAAAGAGAAGAAGCAAATTAGATGGTTGTAGTTACACTCACAAAGAAAAATAACAGCATCAGTGCTTGTTCAAAGACTTGCTTAGCCTGGCCCCTGAGAAGCAAAGTACCATTACTGTTGTATCTCACCCAGATCCAGAGACTATGAATTACAGAGAAATTGTTTACTTTAAATAGCCTCACCTCTTTTTATGAAACAATATATATTAAAGATTAGACTAATCATTAGACATGTCAAATAATTTCAAATCTCAGCTTGATTGTTTACAATCCACAGATTACCTAAATTCTGCTCCACTCACCTTGATCACTCCAGATGCTGAAGCCGCATTCAGCCAGCTCAAGCAGTTCAAGGAGGTTATCCATTCAGGCTTTCCCTCAACACTTCCAGTGGCAAGAGAATCACCATGGCCCCAAAGCCATTCATCCTGTGTTCAAGCAGCGCTGATCGTTAGGTAATTCTTTCTTATATTAAAACCATTTGAGGCTCTATGCAAGATACAAAGATACATTAGAAACATCTTTGATTTAGGGTACTCGGACCTACAGGAGGAGCCAAGAATATCAGCAAGTGTGTTCACCGAATAAGCTGAGGGCTAAGGTTGAGAACACGTGTTTTTCAGTGTTCCCTGGGAAAGGGAAAGGGCCAGAAAAAGTTTCATAGAGTAGGTGTTACTGGGTTGTCCATAAAAAGAGCATTCTGGGAAGAAGCAATAGCATAATAAAATCTCTGAGACACTACATGATAAATTCAGGGAATTCCAAAAACTTTTCTCTAACTGAAACGCACCGTATGAGGGTGACAAGACAAGAGCTTAGGTTGGAGAAGCAGGCAAGAGCGCCTGGTGGAGGATGTGTATGCCAGGCTAAAACATCTGAACTTTGCCTGTAGTCTGGTGGTCTCCAAACTGGAATGCACATATGTCCCCATGGGACGCATAAGATGATCCGCTGGGGTAAAATATGAGAACTTCTATTTTATAAGAGTTTTACCCCAAGAATTGTGAAAATATGAAGTTTTACTAATATTTCAGTTGAACTGACACTGGCACCCTCAATAGGTTTGCATGTGAAACTGTCAAACACAGCAAGCAAAGCACCCTGAATTAAAAATGGGAACTCCACAATGTGGAGGGCTAGACAGTTGACCATCATCCTGTCATTCACTTTATTTTTATTTAACAAGTTGCATTTTATGGTGCCTAGTTAATGGGACAGATTGATATTATCTACTCATAAATGAGCAATTATCTTTGAGTAAAGATCTCTTCAAAGACACTTTAAACTAGAGATAATACTAATAGGGTAACCACAGTGAGAGCTAAGACAAAGGCTGAGCTGATCATTCTACTCCTTTCATACTCTCTGTCAGGTAAAAATAGTGACAAAACATTCTAGTCTGTTAAAAAATATGTATCAATACACATCAATGATATACATTATATGATTACATATATCAATGATATATAATATATGATTAAGATATGGGTTTACATCTAGAATATGAAAACCTTACAAAATTTTACTGAATTTATTAAAGATGAATATAGCCTACTTTTGAGGAATTTTACTTAATAATAGTAAATTCTGTTTAAAATGCTTGTCCTTTCTGTCTTAGGAAACATGGTCAAAGCACTCAGAAGGCCAGTACAGTGACTTCAGCAGACAATGCAGTGACTGGATTTCCAAACTTTCCTCATGTGCTTTCCTGCACCTCAGCACCGCACTTGCTGTAAAACATGTATCCCTACGCCTGAGGGTTCTAGATCCCCAAATAGGTAGGTCAGAAGTACTTGGTGATTGATGTCTAGCCAATGACCATCTAAAGAAGGAGATTATTTACTGTGCCTGGAGGAGAACAACTCAGAAAAATTCTGCACTGGCTCCTGGGCTCACCAGGAGGAGTGAGACCCAGGTGCCCACAGCAGGAACCTGCTTGATAACACCCCCTTTATTGGATCAGTCCTTTCTTCCTTTCCTCACTTCTGCCATGCCTTATTTTGCCAAATGGTCAGATAAAATTGTTGTTACTTGTTTCTAACATGTTTTTGTTCTTGATATTTTTCAGACTCTGTGTCAATAATGACATACATGAAAATCAACTTTTTTTGTCTTTCATAGCTTTTATTTAATAGCGATGATCCCCGATAGATTTTATATCTTCTTTTATATCTTTCATATCTTAAAGCAGTCATGTCCATGGACTGCACATAGTCCTCAAAGGACACCCTGGCCTTTTTAATTTAGCCACAGTGTGGCTCAGTTGGTTGGAGCATCCTCCTGTAACTGAAAGGTTTCTGGTTTGATTTCCCATCAGGGCACATACCTAGGTTGCAGATTCCATCCCTGGCCAGGCACCTATGAAAGGATGCTTCTCTCTTGCATCAGTGTTTTTCTCTCTCTCTCTCTAAAAGCAATGAGAAAAATGTCCTTAAATGAGGATAATTCTTTAAGTGATATTTTTTTTAAAAGTGATCAGCTCCTTCAGCATATCTGTTTCAATTTATCATCTTTGATAAATGAAACACTCTATTTGAAGTTTTCTGATTCTACACACCCCTGGAACTAGTATGGAAGAGCCCCAGACCAAGCCGCCTGCTTGCATTCTCTGACACACTCCTCCAACTCGACCATAGCCCACTTGTCGTCCCAAAGTTTCACATCTGACAAGACGGGAGACTTGGCAACAAGTGCAGGTTTTAGCTTTCTTTTACTCACGCTGTGCAAAGCTCTCTCCTCTGCCTCTTGGCTGCTTTGCGTGCTTCCCTCTTGTCATTTCCATAGAGATCGATGTCATTATCCTCTTCGCTATCTGTGGCTCCCCTTCCTGTGGTGTCTTCCACATTGGCAGGCCATACTTGCCCCAAGCTTTCCACACTCCTGGCAGGTTGGCCTTTTCCTTTTCGTAAGACTCAATGTGATGAAATCAGCAGAAGGCATGATACAAGTTGGTAGGTGGTGGGCTGGAGACTGCTTCAAATATTGCCACATCTGCCTTTAATGTCATATACCCCTTGATGAAGCTTTTGTCCTTTCGGTAGTTGCTGAGCACCTGGAAGCCACTGGGGTTTTTCAGGTCTCCACAACCGAGGGCATTGCCTGATCCAGGCAGTTGGGTAGCAGCAGAAGAGAGGAACGCAGGTGGGGGACCTTAAGTGCTATGAGAAAAAAGCCATAAAAGGCCCCAAAATTCTTTATATAGAGGCAGAGTTTCCCTCCTTCATACCTGGCTGAAGGCTAAAGGTCAAGTACATTAATCTTCCCATTCATAATGTAAGAATTGGGGACTTAATAAAGTGGCCCCAAAATTATCTGCACGCCATTCTTTTTATTTGGAAATCAGAAAAACAACGTTTTTGTGAGCCAATAAAGCAAAATGTAATGGAGAATATATATTCTCATTAGTTTTGATATCTTTTGAAATCAATATTAAGGAAGTCCTGCATATAAATACAAACTTCACTAAAAGAGGCAGGGAAGAAGAGGTCATTCCCTACATCATTATAAGCAACTTTGGGTGCAAAAATGGTGAGCCCAGGTGAACATTTCATGAATGGTATTAAATTTTATAAAAACATAGACTTTAAAATGTAGCCTACATCCTTATAGTATTCTTAAACCACCTTTGAGTGAGGTAAAAAATCATGCAAATCTGAGGTATTACACAGAGATTTGTTATCTTACAACAAAGAACTTTAAAAGAACTTTTATATTTAAAAATGAGTTACATATTTTTCTTTTACAGAGACAAATGCTCAAAATTTGCTTACCATTTTTATGAGAATAAATTGTCATTAGCATAATACCTATTTTTTAAACTTTTTTATTGTATTTTTCCCATTACCATTCAGTCCCCTTCTACTCCCACCCCCCACATTTACCACACTGTTGTCCATGTCCATGAGTCCATTCTAGTTTTTGCTAAATCCTTCCATCCCCAACCTCCCCACTTTGCTGTCATGCTGCTGTCTGAGTTTGTCTCTACTTGGCTTGTTAGTTCTGTTTGTTCATTAGATTCCACATGAGTGAAATCATATGGTATTTGTCTTTCTCCGACTGGCTTATTTCACTCAGCATAATGTTTTCCAGGTACATCTACACTTTTGCAAAGGGTGAAACTTTCTTCTATTTTATGGCCATGTAGTATTCTGTGGTGTAAATGTCCCATAGCTGTCTTATCCTCTCACCTATTGGTGGACACTTAGGCTGCTTCCATAACTTGGTGATTGTAAACAACGCTGCAATGAACGTAGGGGTGCTTATGTTCTTTAGAACTAGTGATTTGGGTTCCTTCAGATATATTCCCAGAAGTGGGATCACTGGGTCAAAAGGCAGATCCATTTTTAATTTGTTGAGGTATCTCCATCCTGCTTTCCACAGTGGCTGGCACCAACGTGCATTCCCACCAACAGTTCAGAAGGGTTCCCCTTTCTCCACATCCTCACCAGCACTTGCTGTTTGTTGGTTTATTGATGACGGCCATTCTATCATGATGACGGCCATGATATCTCACTGTGGTTTTAATTTGCATTTCTCTGATGATTAGTACATTGAGCATCTTTTCATACATCTATTGTCCATCTGTATGTCCTCTTCGGAGAAGTGTCTGTTCAGGTCCTTTGCCCACTTTGTAATTGGGTTGTAATTAGGTTGTTTGCATTGTTTTGTTTTGTTTTGTTTTGGTGTTGAGTTTGTAAGTACTTTGTAAATATTGGATATTAACCCTTTATCAGATGTATCAACAAGTACATTCTCCCATTCTGTTGGTTTTCTTTTTATTTTGTGATGATTTCCTTACTATGCAAAAACTTTTTGGTTTGATGTAGTCCCATTTGTTTATTTTTTTCTTTTGTGTCCCTCACCTGGAAAGATATGTCCAATAAAATTTTGCTCTAAGCAATGTCTGAGATTTTTCTGCCCATGTTTTCTTCTGGGATTTTTACGGCATTGGATCTAACATTTAAATCTTTAACCAATTTTGAATTTATTCTTGTGTGTAGTGTAAGAAAGTGGTCTAGTTTCATTTTCTGCACATACCTGTCCAGTTTTCCCAACATTTACTGAATAAACTATCTTTAGCCCATTGTATGTGCTTACTTCCTCTGTCAAATGTTAATTGACTATAAAGGTGTAGGGTTATTTCTGGTCTCTCGGCTCTGTTCCATTGATCTTTATGACTGTTTTCATTCCAGTATCACACCATTTTGATTACTGTGGTCTTATAGTATAGTCTGATATTAGGTAGCATGATTCCTCCAACTTTGTTCTTCTTCTTTCTTAGGATCTCTGTTGCTATGTGGGGACTTTTGTGGTTCCATATAAATTTTTGAAATATTTGTTCTAGTTCTGTGTAACATGTCACTGGAATCTTGAGAGAAATTGCATTGAATCTATAGATTGCTTTGGGTAGTATGGGCATTTTAATTATGTTACACCTTCCTATTATGAACACAGTATGTGCCTCCACTCATTTGTATCTTCTTCAATGTCTTTCTTCAGTGTCTTGTAATTTCTAAGTACAGGTCTTTTACATCCTTGGTTAGGCTTATTCCTAAGTATTTTATTCTTTTTGAAGCAATTGTGAAGGGAGTTGTTTTCTTAATTTCCCTTTCTGTTAGTTTGTAATTGTCATATAAAAATGCAACTGATTTCCGGATGTTAATGTTATATCTTGCAATCTTGCTGAAATTATTTATAATTCATAATAGTTTCTTGGTAGAATCTCTGGAGTTCACTATGTAGAGTATCATGTTGTCTGCAAATAAAGACAGTTTTACTTCTTCCTTTATGATTTGGATGCCTTTTATTTCTTCTTGTCTGATTGCTGTGGCTAGGACTTCCAGTACTATGTTGAATAAGAAAGGTGAAAGTAGACATCCCTGTCTTGTTCCCAATTTTAAGGGGAATGCCTATAATTTTTGCCCTTTGAGTATGATGCTGGCAATGGGTTTGTCATATATGGCCTTCATTATGTTCAGGTATGTTTCCTCTGTTCCCACTTTGCTGAGCATCTTTATCATAAGTGGGTGCTGGAGTTATCAAATGCTTTTCCTGCATCTATTTATATGACCATGTGGTTTTTATCCTTCATTTTGTTTATGTGGCAAATTACAATTATTGATTTAGGAATCTTGTACCAAACTTTCATTCCCAGAGTAAATCCCACTTGATCATGGTGTATGATCTTTTTGATGCATTGCTCTATTTAGTTTGCTAATTAATATTTTGTTGAGGATTTTAGCATCAATGTTCATCGGATATTGGCCTATAATTTTCTCTATTTGTAGTGTCTTTATCTGCTTTTGAAATGCTGGCTTCATAGAATAAGTTTGAGAACCTTCCCTCCTCTTGAATTTTGTGAAATAGTTTGAGAAGGAGAGGTGTTATTCTTCTTGAAATATTTAGTAAAATTCCCCTGTGAAGACAAAAGCAATCTCGCCTATCACTTTTGTTTGTTTGGAGTTTTTTAATCACTGCTTCAACTTACTAGGTGTAATCTGTCTATTCAGATTCTTGGATTCTTTTTTATTTAGTTTTGGAACATCATACATTTCTAGGAATTTGTCTATTTCATCCAGGTTGTCCTGTTTGTTAGTATATAGTTGTTCATACTATTTTTTTACATCCTTCGTACTACTTTGGTGTCAGTTGTTATTTCTCCTCTTTCACTTCTGCTTTTATTTATATGGGTCTTCTTTCTTTTTTTCTTGATAAGTTTAGTTAAAGGCTTGCCAATCTTGTTTATCTTTTCAAAGAACCAGCTCTTGGATTCATTGATGCTTTGTATCATTCTTTTTTTAGACTCTATTTCATTTATTTCTGCTCCAATCTTTATTATTTATTATTTCCTTACTTGTACTCAGCTTGGGCTTTTTTTGTTGTTTTTTCAGCTTCCTTTAACTCTAAAGTTAGATTGTTTATTTGAGCTTTTTCTTGTTTTTATTGTTGTTGTTGTTTTTGAGATAGGGCTGTAATGCTATGAATTTCCCTCTTAGGATTGCTTTCCCAGTATCCCACAGATTTTGGAATGTTGTATCCTCATTTTCATTTGTTTCAAGATATCTTTTGATTTCTTCCTTCATCTCATTGTTGACTCATTCATTGTTTAATAACATAATATTTAGCTTCTATGTCTTTGAGTGTTTTTCAGTGTTCTTGTGATTGATTTCTAGTTTCAGAGCATTGTGGTCAGAAAAGATGCTTCACGTGATTTTAATCTTCTTAAATTTATTGAGGCTTGTTTTGTGTCCTAACATGTGGTCTGTCCTAGAAAATGTTCTCTGTGCACTGGAAAAGTATGTATATTCTGCTTCTTTGGGTAAAATGCTCTGAAGATATCAATTAAATCCATTTGCTCTAGTGTGTCATTTTAGGCTGTTGCCTCCTTGTTGATTTTCTGTCTGACAGATCTATCCATTGAAGCCAATAGGTTGTGAAAATCCCCAACTATTATTGTGTCTCTGTCAATCTCTCTTTTTATGTCCATCAAGATTTGCTTCACATATTTAGGAACTCCTATGCTGGGTACATAAATGTTTACTAGAATTACATCCTCTTGTTGGATTGTTTCCATTATCATTGTGTAGTGTCTTTCTTTGTCTCTTACTGTAACCATGATTTTAAAGTCTGTTCTGTTGGATATAAGTAATGCTACCACAGCTTTTTTTTTCTTTCCATTTGCATGAAATATCTTTTTCCATACCTTTACTTATAGTTTGTATGTATCTTTCAATATGAGGTGGATCTCTTAGAGGCAACATATGTATGCATCTTGTTTGTTTATCCATTCATCTACCCTATGTCTTTTGGTTGGAGCATTCAAGGCATTTACATGTAAGGTGATTATTGATAGATACATATTTAGTACCATTTTATTATTAAATGCTTTTCCCTCTTTTGTCTCCACATCTTCTTTTTCTCAAAGCAAGCCCTTTAACATTTGTTGAAGTACTGGTTTAGTATAACAAACTCCTTTAGCTTTTTCTTGTCTGGAAAACTCCTTTCTCTCCCTCAATCTTAAATGATAGCCTTGCTAGGTAAAGTAGTTATTTTGTAGGTCCTTGCTTTTCATCACCTTGAACATTTCACACCACTCTCTTCTGGCCTGAAATGTTTTGGCTGGGAAATCAGATGACAGTCTAATTGGTCCTCCCTTACATGTAACTACTGCTCTTCTCTTGTAACTTTTAGGATTCTCTCCTTGTCTCTAAGCCTTGTCACTTTAATTATATTATGTCTTGATGTAGACCCCTTTGGGTCCAACTGCTACCTAGAAGATCTAAAAATAAAATTAATTGAACACCAAAGTCCCAGCAATTTTTTTATGGATACTGACAAAGAGATATAAATTTTTTGTGGAAAGGCAAAAGGCAGAGACTAACCTACGCATTGTTGAAAGAGAAAACAAAGTAGAGAACTGATGATTCCCAACTTTAACACAAGCAATAAAGCTACAGCATGAAGACAGTATGTACTGGCAAGAATAAACAACTAAGTCAATGAACAAAATAGAGAACCCAGAATCAGAGCTTCATAAATACAGTCAACAGGTCTTTGACAAAGAAGCAAAGGCAACACAATGAAGTAAAGATAGTCTTTTCAACAAATGGCACCAGAACTGGACATCTACATACAAAAACGTTAACCTAGACACAGACCTTTCACAAAAATTAGTTCAAAACAGATCATAGACCTAAATGTAAAGCACAAAGCTATAAAACTACTAGTAATACTTCCTGGGGATAGCTTTTTACATATAACATCAAATACATTCTCCATGAAAAAAAATTCTCCTCAGCAAAAGACAATATCAAGAGACTTAGAAGACAAGCCACAGATTGGAGAAAATAATTGTAAAAGACACCATGTGTTAAAAGAATATTATCCAAAATATAGAAAGAATTTTATTTTAAAAAATATATTTTATTGATTATGCTGTAACAGTTGCCCCATTTTTCCCTGCTTTATTCCTCTCTGCCTTGAACTTCCACCCCCGGTATCCCTCCCTCCTTAGTTAATGGCCACGGGTCGTACATATAAGTTCTTTGGCTTTTCCATTTCCCTTACTATTCTTGATCTCCCCCTGTCTATTTTGTACCTACCATTTATGCTTCTTATTCCCTGTACCTTTTCCCCCATTCTCCCTGCTCCCCCCCACCTCTGGTAACCCTCCATGTGACCTCCATTTCTGTGATTCTGTTCCTCTTCTACTAGTTTCCTCAGTTTGTTTTCTTTTTAGGTTCAGTTGTTGATAGTTATCAGTTTGTCATCATTTTACTGTTCATATTTTTGATCATATTCTTTTTCTTAGGTAAGTCCCTTTAACATTTCATGTAATAAGAGCTTGCTGATGATGAACTCCTTTAACTTGACCTTATCTGGGAAGCACTTTATCTGCCCTTCCATTCTAAATGAAAGCTTTGCTGGATAGAGTAATCTTAGATGTAGATCCTTGCCTTTCATGACTTGGAATACTTCTCTACAGCCCCTTCTTGCTTGCAAGGTTTCTTTTGAGAAATCAGCTGACAGTCTTATGGGAACTCCTTTGTAGGTAACTTTCTCCTTTTCTCTTGCTGCTTTTAAGATTCTCTCCTTATCTTTAATCTTGGGTAATGTAATTATGCTGTGCTTTGGTGTGTGCTTCCTTGGATCCAACTTCTTTGGAACTCTCTGAGCTTCCTGGACTTCCTGAAAGTCTATTTCCTTCACCAGATTGGGGAAGTTCTCCTTCATTATGTTTTCCAATAAGTTTTCAATTTCTTGCTCCTCCTGTTCTCCTTCTGGCACCCCTATGATTCCAATGTTGGAATGTTTCAAGATGTCCTGGAGGTTCCTAAGCCTCTCCTTATTTTTTTGAATTCTTGTTTCCTTATTCTGTTCTGGTTGAATGTTTCTTTCTTCCTTCTGCTCCAAATCATTGATTTGAATCCTGGATTCCTTCCCTTCATTGTTGGTTCCCCGTATATTTTTCTTCATTTCACTTTTCATAACCTTCACTCTTTCTTCTATTTTGCAACCATACTCAACCATTTCTGGAAGCATCCTGATTACCAGTGTTTTGAACTGTGAATCTCATAGGTTGGCTATCTCTTCACTGCTTCATTCTATTTTGGGAGCTTTGATCTGTTCTTTCCTTACGGCCACATTTCTTTGTCTCAGTGTACCTGTTATGTTGTAAAAGGTGGAGCCCTAGGTACTTACCAGGGCAAGGCAACCCTCTGCTGCACTGTGGTACTATATGTTGGGGAGGGGTCCCAGAGGGAACAATGTTGGTTGCTCAGTTCTGTGCCAGCTTTCAGTCACTTCCCCTACTACCCACAAGCAAATTGGGTCCTTCTGGTGCTGATTCCAAGCTGGGTGTGTTTGTGCATGTTCTAGGATACATGGGTCTCTCCAGTGAACTCTCCCGTGAGGCTGGGAGTTTCTCCCACTGCCACAACCCTCACAGGTTTTTACCACCAGAGGTTTTGAGGCTTTATTTACCTGGGCTAGAACCCTGGGTTGTGCAGTCTCTGTCTCTCCCCAGGTGTTCTTCCCAGTTAACCACACACAAATGTGGGACCACCTGTCTTGTCCACCCGGTCCTTCAGTCCACCTTGCCACAAGTCCTCTCTGCTCCAGCTGCCTGTCTCCACCCCTCCTACCAGTCTGGATGAATGTTTTTCTTCAATTCCTTGGTCGTTGAACTTCCATACAGTTCAATTTTCTGGTAGTTTTGCTTATTTTTTTTGTTTTTAAACTTGTTGTCCTTCTTCTGGTTGTGTGAAGAGGCAAAGTAAGTCTGCCTACACCTCCATCTTGGCTAGTCCAAAATATACAAAGAATTTTTAAGACTTAACAACAAGAAAACAACTTGATTGAAAAATGGACAAAAGATCTGAACACACACCTCACCAGAGAAGACAGGTACATGGAAAATAAGCATTTGAAAAGGTGCTCCATATGGTGCACCTGAAGTGCCCCACTCAGGTGACCGAGGAGGCTGCACCACTCTGCCTCACAAGACACCTACTACATAAGGCCAATCTACCAAGATTAAGAGATATAGAAGCACTATTTAATATAGAAACAAACACAAGGAAGTGGCAAAAATGACAAGACAAAGAAACATGACCCCCCACCACCACCAAAAAATAGAACAAAATGGACAGAAAAAAAAAAACAGAAAAAAACTCTGGGGAAAAAAATAAACTAAACAAAATGGAGAGACATAATCTACCAGGTACAGAGTTCAAAACAGTGTCTTTAAAGATGCTCAATGGACTTAGGGGAAGAATAGGTCAATTCAGGGAGAACTTCAGTGAAGAGATAGAAAACATAAAAATGGACATAGAAACCATAAAAACAGACAAGTCAGAAATGAAGAATACAGCCCTGACTTGTATGGCTCAGTGGGTTGGGCATCATCCGGCAAACTGAAAGTTCATCAGTTGAATTCCCAGACAAGGCACATGCCTGGGTTGTGGGCCAAGTCCCTAGCTGGGTGTGTGCAAGAGGCAACCAATCGATGTTTCTCTCACACATTGATGTTTCTCACCCTCTCTCCCTCCCTTCCTTCCCCTCTCTATAAAGATAAATAAATATAATTTTTAAAAAGAAATGAAGAATACAGTAACTGAAATGAAAAATACACTAGAACGAATCGACAGTGGATTAAATAAAGGAGAGGATGGAGTCAGTGATATGGAAGATAGGTAGCATAAAACACCCAATCAGAATGGCAAAAAGAAAAAAGAATTTTAAAAAATGAGGATAATTTAAGGGGCCTCTGTGACAAAACTAAGTGTAACATTATTCACATCATGGGTATGGTGGAAGAAGAAAGAGAGCAAGAAGTTGAAAACCTATTTGAAAAATGTGACAGAAAACTTCCTTAACCTGGTGAAGTAAATAGGCACACAAGTCTAGGAACTGCAGAGGGTCTTAAACAAGGTGGGCACAAAGAAATTCATACCAAGACACATAATTAGAATGCCAACAACAATGAAATGTCAGTACATACCTGTTATAATGACCAAAATCCACAATACTGACACCACATGCTGGCAAGAATGTAGAATAACAGAAACTCTTATTTATTGCTGATGGGAATGCAAAATGGTGAGTCGCTTTGGAAAACCCCTTGGTGGTTTCCTACAAAACTAAACATACTTGTACCATCAGATCCAGTAGTCACAATTCTTGGTATTTAATCAAAGGAGTTGAAACCTTATGTCCACACAAAAATCTGCACAGTGATACTTATATTAGCTTTATTCATAATTGTCAAACCATGGGGGCAACCAGGATATCCTTCAGTAGGTGAATGGATAAATATATCATGTTACATTCAGACAATGGAATATTATTCAGTACTAAAAATAAATGAGATATCAAGCCCTGAAAAGATGTGGAGTAAATGCACATTACTAAGTGAAAGAAACCGGTCTAAAAAGGGTGCACACTGTAAGGTTCCAACTATATGACATCTGGAAAAAGCAAAACTATGGACACAATGAAAAGGTCAGTAGCTGCCAGAGAAGGCAGTTGAGGGAGAGATGAATATGCAGAACAAAGAGGATTTTCAGGGAAGTAAAAAGACTCTGTATGATAAAATAATGGGTATATATTATTATACATTTCTCTAAGCCCATAGATCATACAACATCAACAGTGAACTCTAAGGTAAATGGTGGGCTTTGGCTATTATGATGTGTCAATGTAGGGTCGTCTCTGGTGAAAAGCACACTGTTCTGATGAGTGATGTTGATAATAGAGGAAGCGTATGTGGCAGGAGGGGCTATATGGGAAATCTTTATACCTTCCCTTCAGTTTTGATAAACCACAAACTTAGTCTCTCTGTTCAGAATAAAGGTGAAAGCTTAAAAATGAGTGAGAAAGCAACTGCTTTTCAAAAGAAGCATGTATGGACAGAGCATATGTGAAAATGTAGTCCTCACATCTGCACACTTAACAACAGAAAAATAAAATTTTCTAACTTGTTCTAAGATTTTGTAAATAAAGTTTCAGAGGAGTGTTTTTTGTTAAAAATATTGAAATGCAACATTTTTAAATTAGTTCACAAGAACAATTAATTGAATTATGGAAGATGGAAATTCTTTACCAAATTTCAGAAAAGAAAAAGATTTGAGGATTTCCAGTCAAGATGGTGATGTAAGCAGACATAGCTGATCTCTTTGAACAACCACATCAAAAATACAACTAAAATATAGACAATCATCACTCAGAACCATCAGAAATTGAGTTGAATGAAAGTCTGACAACTACAGAATTAAAGAAACCACATCCATCCAGACTAGTAGGAGGGGCGCTGACATAGAAAAGGTGAGTCCTACAACCACATCTGGTAAATAAAAATTCGGGAAAGATATCTCAGCAGTGAAAAGTCCCAGTCCCACACTAGGCCCCGCACCCCAGGTTTCCAGTGCCAGGAAGGTAAGTCCCCATATCTTCTGGCTCCAAAAACCAGAGGAGACTGAGTAGGTGGAAGACATTTCTGTAGTCCCAAGCAGTTTCTCTTAAAGAACCCACACACAGACTTACCTACTCTTACTCACTTCCTCTGAACTCCAGCAGTGGGGTAGCAGCTTGAAAGGCACCACTGGCATACAGAGAGAAACTGAACTGTCTGGCATCAAGGTGAGCAGAGGCCATGGTTCCTTTTCTAAACCCTCCCCGCAAAAAGCAGGTAAGCTCGTGCCATATCTGGGACTCCATCAACCTGGCTAACACTGTATGACCCACCTTAGAGATCTCCAGATACTTACCAGCTTACAAGCCCACCCAAGCTGCTTTTCCATATGAATGGCTGGTCTTGGCTCACACTTCACAACTTCCTAAATCCTATCAAACAAGCAACAGCTGAGCCCCAGGCCCAGCACTAGCAATAGCCAGCTTAGATTCACAGCTGGCTTTGCCTGGGAATCTCCAAGCCCAGCACAAGTAGCAGTCATCTCAGATAGCTTTATAGCTCAGGTGGGGTACCTCAGACAAAACACAGGTTAGGGCTGATGTTAGCCTGCACTACCCAGGAAACCCCAGAGCCAGCACCTGGTAGACAGCTACAGACCATGTCAGAGCACCACCAGTTCCTGCCCCTGCACAGCTGACCCTTCCCAGAGGGAGAAGTTTGGTGGTCAGTGGCCACAGCCAATCCTTGCAGCTGACTGGCCTGGTTAAATCCTGCCAAAAGCAACCAAGTTTCAACTATGAGGGGAAGGTGTACTCAGCCCCATGAAGTGCTCACCTCAAGTACCCAGATTGGGTGATAAGGGAGGCTGTGCCAGTGGACCCTACAGAACACCTACTACATTAGGCCACACTACCAAGACACGGAGTCAAAGCAGCCCTACCTAATACATAGAAACAAACATAGGAATACTGCCAAAACAAGGAGACAAAAAAAAAAAAAATGACCCAAATGAAGGAACAGATCAAAACTTGAAAAAAAAGACCTAAACAAAAGGGAGACAAGCAATCTATCAGATGCGGAATTCAAACACTGGTTATAAAAAAGCTCAAGGAACTTAGTGAGGACCTTAGCAGCATAAAAAAGATCCAGTCAGAAATGGAGGATACACTAATACAAATAAAGTACAGTTGCAGGAAAACAACAGTAGAGTGGATGAAGCCAAGAATCTAATAAATGACTTAGAACCTAAGGAAGCAAAAAAACAACCAATCTGAATAACAAGAAGAAAAAAGAATAAAAAAAAATGAGGATAGTGTAAGCAGCCTCTGGGACAACTTCAAAAGATCCAGAAGATTTGCATCATAGGAGTGCCAATAAGAGAAGATAAAGAGCAAGAAATTGGAAATCTATTTGAAAAAATAATGAAAGTAAACTTCCCTAATTTGGTAAAGGAAATAGACATGCAAGTTCAGGAAGCACAGCATCCCAAACAAGATGGATGCATAGGGGGTCACTCTAAGACACATCAGAATTAAAATGCCAAAGGTTAAGATAAAGAGGCAATGTTAAAAGCAGCAAGAGAAAAGCAGATAGTTACCTACACGGAGTTCTCATAAGATCGTCAGCTGATTTCTCAAAAGAAACTTTGCAGACTAGAAGGAATTAGCAAGAAATATTCAAAGTCATGGGAAGCAAGGATCTATAGCCAAGATTGCTCTACCCAGCAAAGCTATCGTTTAGAACTGAAAAGCAGATAAAGAGCTTTCCAGACAAGAAAAAACTAAAGGAGTTCACCATTACCAAACCACCATTACATGAAATGTTAAAGGTACGTTTTAAGGAAAAGAGAAGATCAAAACTATGAACAATAATATGGCAAAAAATATATATTATTCAACAATGGTATTTAAAAACAAACTAAGCAAATAAGAACAGAGACAGAATCATGGATACAGAGAGACTTTTGATGATTGCCAGATGGGAGGGGGATGGGGAAGAATGGGTGAAGAGGTGAGGGCATTAAGAAGTACAAATAAGTAGTTACAGAATAACCATGGAGATGTAAAGTACAGTATAGGAAATGGAGTAGCAAAAAAACATACGTGCATGACCCATGGACATGAACAAGAGCAAGGGGATTGCCTGAGATAGTGGGAAGTGCTAGGTGGAGGAGGGCAAAGGAGGAAAAATAGAGACAACTATAATAGCACAGTCAATAAAATATAACTTGAAAAAGAAAAAAATTTGAATAACTGATACATGAGACTGAAAAATAAAAATTGTTCTAGTTACAGACAATGATGAACTTCTTCTATTTGTTTTTGAGGATCCTGTATTTAGACACTGTAGCAGTCAAAACCAAGAATCAAAGTAAACTAAATTACTATACTAAAAAAAGTTAAGTAAATATTTTAAAAACGATAAAGCATATTTGGCACATGTTTGGAGTAGACTATAACTCATAATCAAATTTAAGTCACTTCTTGCAAAGCCAGGAAAATTGTTGCAACACTAGCTACATAAGAATATATTTACTCAGCTAATACATGTTAATATTCATTGTTTAGGTAAAAAAATTACTAAAATATATACTTATATAGATTTAATACTTACATATTTTACATATATCTATATTTATAAAATATACATTTATATAAATATAGATATATATACATTTATCTGTATGTATAAAATATACATTTATAAACATATATCTTATATCTATCTATATTTGAAGAGGGTTCAAGGTAACAATTACAGAAAAGCTGCCAAATTAATAGGGATCAGTGAACTAGCAAGTTTATTTCTCTCTACTTTTTACCAAAGAGGAGATTGAGAGGAAAAGTGACAAAAAAATTGAAAAGGGGAAAGACAAAGACATTCACTACACTTAAAATGTACTCCCTAAGATCACACTTCATTATTTCAAGTTATAATATTTTTTCTTTTCTCCTTCCCAAGTGTTATTCACTTAACGTCCTCAACTGCCACTTCCATACTCACTCAAAAATAATAGTAATTACATCAAGAACATAGCAATTGATACTGTCATTTACTGTTTCCATCCTGAGAGGTATAAACTATTAGTCAGTTTAAGTTCTTTTTTTGCTGGATGAGATTTAATTAATAAAAATGGGCGAAGGATCTGAATAGACACTTCTCCAAAGATGACATATGGATGGACAATAGATACATGAAAAGATGCTCAACATCACTACTCATCAGAGAAATGCAAATTAAAACCACAGTGAGATATCATCTCACACCTGTCAGAATGGCCGTCATCAATAAATCATCAGGGGTTGGTGACAATGTAGAGGAAGGGGAACCCCAGTGCACTGTTGGTGGGAATGCGGACCAGTGCAGTCACTGTGGAAAGCAGGATGGAGATATCTCAAAAAATTAAAAATGGATCTGCCTTTTGACCCAGCAATCCCACTTCTGGGAATATATCTGAAGGAACCCAAATCACTTGTTCAAAAGAATATAAGCACCCCTATGTTCATTGCAGCATTATTTACAATCACCAAGTTATGGAAGCAGCCTAAATATCCACCAATAGATGAGTGGACAAAACAACTATGGGACATTTACACCATAAAATACTAATTGGCCATAAAATAGAAGAAAGTTTCACCCTTTGCAAAAGTATGGATGGACCTGGAGAACATTATGCTAAGTGAAGTAAGCCAGTTAGAGAAAGACAAATACCATATGATTTCACTCATATGTAGAACCTAATGAACAAACAGAACTAACAAGCAAAACAGACAGACTCATAGTTAGAGAGCGGGTTGACAGCTAAGGGGGAGAAGGGAGGTTAGAGGATGGAAGGGTTGAGCAAAAAGGAAAAAGCACTCATGGACATGGACAACAGCATGGTGATTGCTGGGTGGAGGCGGGTATAAGGGGACTAAATAACAATGGAAAAATACAATAAAAAAGAGAAGAATAGACATTAAAAAAAGAAGAGAGCAATAGACATATAGTGACAAGGGCAGTGCTGGTTGAAAGTATTAAAAGCAGAAATATTTACAATTCACTCTTCTTCAGCTTTTTCTAGAGCAGGAAATCCAAACAGTGCTATGCCTTCTGTTGCTTTCTTTCACTTTACAGATGCTGAAAACTTTCATTTCAAGTTTCTATCTCCTAGAAGTGGGGTGGAAAAAAAAGCTGGTTATTATTTCTAAACCCATTGAAATTGCATTTGGTGGCATCAAAATGGATTTTTTTAAAGCAGGATGTTGGATTGACAGTAAAGCAGCTGCACTGCAACAAACGAAAGCAAAAATTAATAAGAGACCTTACTAAAAGAAAGACTATTGGTTTTGCACACCCAGAGCAAATTGGCTGGATTTAGAAGAGCACACTTTGATCTTTTCCAGACTAATTACTGTTCTGTGGTTTGACTGTTTTGTGCATTATTTGCCCTTCATACAAAACCGAAACTACTATGGTACACAGCTGTAATACAAATGAAAATTTGACATTCAGTAAACAAAGCATGGCAAGGGTCATTCTTTCAGCACGATAAATGCATAATACAATTTTAGAATGCCTTTTGTATACAAAAAAAAAATGACACAATCTAAGGCAGTTTTGAACTCAGAGTACGCAGTCAAGGCTGTTCATAAAGGACGGAGAAATTGCTCCCAGCTCCGATCTATAAATATAGATTGAAAACAGTTTATTTCAACATTGTGGAAATGCTGAGGAATTTACATATTTACAGAAATAAATGTGTCCATTTTTAGAAGATGGGTTTTCATTTGTCTTTAAGGTTAATTGGGAGCAGATTTCTTAAGCAGCTGTTTACAGTAGCCATAATGGTGTTTATTCACCAATACGATTTGGATTTGCTTCTTGGAAAGATTTCAGACTTTTTATGCGTAGACTTTATATGAAAGTGTTTAATGCTATATTTACTTTTCAGAAAATATAATGAATTCAATAATAATGTTTTCAATAAATACCAATTAAATCATTTTAATTTTTATTACTTATAGATCACCATAACTATTAAAGCATAAATCTCTTTCTGTATAAAAAATATATGTATATTTAGGTTATAAATAAGTTTTCCTTCTAAAGGGCATCCTTTAAATAGTTTGTATTTAAACATGATTTTGACAATCTCTCAAGCAAACTGTACAATAAGTGATCACCATATGACTAAAAAATGGATCAAGTATATTAAAAGGCCTTTATGTGACAATACTTGACCCAGTTTGTATGTAAACCAATTTAACTATTAGAGCTATACAAACTTTACCTGGTTTTTGAAAACACATATTTACGCAACTTCAAATATACCTGCATTTAAAAGTCAAAGGACTTATAATAATTTCAGTATTTAATGTTGAAATATTTCAAATAGAGAGTAAATATTTGATTAAATAAGTGATCTATCGAAAGCATTGCTAGCTAGTTTGGGCAGAAAACATTATTATGCTTTATTTCTATCTCAAACTTTCAGGGGGAAAGTGGCTTAGAAAATATGATATAGTTCATTTAATTAACCATTCTTTAAAAGAAAATATATACATATATGTATACAGGATTGACTGATTGATTGACTAATTGATAGTCAGCTATCACCACCAAGAGAATACACCATGGGTGTTAAAAATTGGAAATATTGAACTCTTTTATTCAACCATTTAAGAATACCACACATTAGATGTTGAGCAAGTTTACTCTCAGTCTTTATTTTTTAATCGCTATATGAATTATATAAACTTTATGACCTTCCGTGCCTCCTCATTTTGCTTTCAAAACTTAGCTGGATATATCCTCCATATACACACAAAGCTGTTTTCTAAATGCCTGTTTCTATCTGGTTCATTTAACTTTACCTCACAGAACCGCTCTCCTGGGGTCTGATGGTGATGGCATGGATGGCAGGAAGAAGAGTAGTTACCTATTCACAGAAAGAGACCTGAGAGTTCAGCACAATAGATTTTCACAATATGTTTAGGAGTGGCCCCGTGCTATGGTACTAAACCCCATGTAGGAAGGTAGATAAATACATAGAGATAGAGCTATAGACCTCAGCCAAGTGGATTGAAGAACAACAGAGAATCTATAATGCTTTCCACTTCAGCAGTAATCACACACAACCTCTGCAAATTAATCAGCCTGCAAAACACCAAGAATAGAGAAAAGAAGATATTGATTCCTGGAGAAGCCACCTATATTTTATTTTCCCATTAAAAATAATCACAGAATACTATTTGAAAAATGTAAAGACTTTTCCCCATGAAATATAAAACAGACAAGTTCCTTTTTGCTAATACTTTTAAGATTGTCTCAGAATGACTGCATACATCACTTTTGTTTTAATTTTAGGGAGGAAATTACTAAATAAACCCTGAAAGCATTATTTACCATGCATTCTTTTCCTCAAGGACGTTAAAAGTCTTGGAATTACAGACAACCCCATTTAGTGTGCTTTTCTTCCTATGACCATTAGTCATTTACTGTTCCTTTCCGTTTACTTTTGTCTTCAGTCATGCCTACAGATTTGAAAACTATCTGCAAAGGAACAAGAAATTAAGAAATACCTTTACTTTTCCCTTTGCAAATTTCTTGTTAAACCCCCAAACTTACCCTTTTCAACTTACCTTACTCAAAAATTAAAAAGAAATACATTCATTGAGATAGAAATTTTTACAACAAAAATTGTAATTCTGAAAACAGAAATTAGATTTTATTCAGCAGTAGAAGCTGTTTTCCATAATGTTTTCTTAATTATCTCATAAAATAATAATGAATTATTTCATGTGCTGTACAATCAGTTATAACCTTGTGATTGAAAGACTTTCTGAATCTCCCTCAACAGTTAATGTTTCAAGTTTGTGCTTTGGGTGTTATTATAGTCACAAGTTCTGTTTTAAATTAAACACCTAATGAAAAAGTAGCCATTCATAAATAGCCATGCACATAAATCAGAATGAAATGGTAGGGGCTCCACATATGTCCCCCTTTCCCACAAGTCTCTTAGAACAATTTTTTATCCCCAGGAAAAAACTAAAATTTGTCAAGTGGGTCAACTGCAATGCAGAAATCATTGCTGAATTTGCAAATTGGCCACCACTACCACCAGCATATTTTAGTGTGAAAGAATGGCAGCAACTGCTGTCTTCCTCTAGAAATACCACCTGAAGCAAAGCGTTCCCATAGATCATTCTGAGGCTATTACCAATGTTACTCTGATTCCTTCACACAAGAACCTAACTTTATCCAGATCAAAAGAGAAAATTTTCTCAACCTTTGCATAAAATGTGAGTGCTTTCAGGAAATCTTATTTAAAAAAATTTCCTTGGCTGGTATGGCTCAGTGGATTGAGTGCCAGCCTGTGAGCTGAAAGGTTGCTGGTTTGATTCCCACTCAGGGCACATAACTGGGTTGCAGACCAGGTCCCCAGTTGGGGGCATATGAGATGTATCTCTCACACACTGATGTGTCTCTTCTCTCCTTCCCCTCTCTCTAATGATAAATAAATCAAATCTTTTTTTAAAAAAGCACTCAACATATAAGGGGGCTTTTAACTGCTCCCGAAACCAGGTGTCATCTTCTTAAGGTTAGAGGTTACAGGGTACTTTTAAAAATGGATTTAACAGAGACTTCCAGCCAAGATGGAGGCATAGGTAGACACACCGTGCCTCCTTGCACAACCAAAAGAAAGACAACAACAAATTTGAAAACAAAAAACAACCAGAACTGACAGAACATCGAACTGTATGGAAGTCTGACAACCAAGGAATTAAAGCTAAAATATTCATCCAGACCAGTAGGAGTGGGGGGAGATGGGCAGCCAAGTGGAGAGGACTCCCAGCAAGGCTGCGGCTGGCAGGCTGGGGCAGACAAGGCGGCAGCTGGCGGACTCAGTGAGGCAGAGGATTGCAGACTGGGCCATCCCACATTCACGTGCAGATAAACCAGTAGGAAAAACTGGGGAGCGAGACAGACCATGCACCCCAGAGTTTCAGTGCAGAGAAATAAAGCTTCAGACCTCTAATTGAAAACACCAGTTGGGGTTTGTGGCTACAGTGGGAGAAACTCCCAGCCTCACAGGAGAGTTCGTTGGAGAGACCCACAGGGTCCTAAAACGTACACAAAACCACCCACCTGGGAATCAGCACTAGAAGGGCCCAATTTGCTTTTGGGTAGCAGGGGAAGTGACTGAAATCTGGCAGAGAGCAGAGTAAGCGGCATTGTGCCCTCTTGGACCCCTCCCACACAGACAGCACCACAACGCAGTAATGTGGGTTGCCCAACCCTGGTAAACATCTAAGGCTCCATCCCTTACTATGTAACAGGTGTGCCAAGAAAAAACAAATGGCCCAAATGAAAGAACAGATCAAAGCTCCGGAAAAAATACAACTAAACGATGAAGAGGTTGCCAACCTATCAGACGCACAGTTCAAAACACTGGTAATCAGGATGCTCACAGAATTGGATGAGTATGTTCACAAATTAGATTAAAAAAATGAAGGCTATGATAAGTGAGATAAAGGGAAATGTCCAGGGAACCAACAGTGATGGGAAGGAAACTAGGACTGAAATCACTGGTATGGATCGGAAGGAAGAAAGAAACATTCGACCAGAACAGAATGAAGAAATAAGAATTCAAAAAAATGAAGAGAGGCTTAGGGATCTCCAGGACATCTTTAAACATTCCAACATCTGAATCATAGGGGTGCCAGAAGGGGAAGAGGAAAAGCAAGAAATTGAAAACTTATTTGAACAAGTAATGAAGGAGAACTTGCCCAATCTGGTGAAGGAAATAGACTTCCAGGAAGTCCAGGAAGCTCGGAGAGCCCCAAAGAAGTTGGACCCAAGGAGGAACACACCAAGGAACATCAGAATTACATTACCCAAGATTAAAATTAAGGAGAGGATCTTAAAAGAAGCAAGAGAAGAGGACACAGTTACCTACAAAAGAGTTCACATAAGACTGTCAGCTGGTTTCTCAAAAGAAACCTTTCAGGCAAGAAGGGGCTGGAACGTATCCCAAGTCATGAAAGGCAAGGACCTACATCCAAGATTACTCTATCCAGCAAAGCTTTCATTTGGAATTGAAGGGCAGATAAAGTGCTCCCCAGATAAGGTCAAGTTAAAGGAGTTCATCATCACCAAGCCCTTATTATATGAAATGCTAAAGGGATTTACTTAAGAAAAAGAAGATAAAAACTATGTACAGTAAAATGACAAGCTCACAATTATTAACAACCACACCTAAAACAAAAACAAAAACAAACTAAGCAAACAACTAGAACAGGAACAGAACCACAGAAATAGAGATTGCATGGAGGGTTATCAGTGGGGGAGTGGGAGGAAGAAAGAGGGGGGAAATGTACAGAAAATAAATAGCATAAATGGTAGGTAGAAAACAGACAGGTAGAGGTTAGAAATAGTAAAAGAAATGTAGAAGCCAGAGAACTTATACGTACGACCCATGGACATGAACTAAAGGGGGGGATTGTGGGTGGGAGGGGTTTTGCAGGGAGGAGGGGAATAAAGAGGGGGAAATGGGACGACTGTAATAGCATAATCAATAAAATATATTAAAAGAAAAAGGAAAACAATAAAAATGGATTTAGCACTTGCCAATCACTAAGAAAATTAAAGGCATAAATGGCCAAGACAGGACGGCAGGGCCACTACCAAAGGTTTCACACCAGTATTGTTCCAATACTTGCTTTTCAGTTCTGTGCATTCAAACGCTCACAAACAAACTTCGAAATTCTCAGGATTCCTCAGGGGCAGGGGCGAAAGATAGCTCCTTCTGAGCATTTCCTCACCAAGCTAGGCTTGGTTCCAGAGCTGCTTACCTTCTAGGGACGTTATTTCACGTCTCTCTTTGCCATTTATAAAGCGAGGGTCAAAATTAGCTTTGTGGGAGAAAGCCTGACAAGCACGAATAAATAAAATTGTCTTTAAATAGTTTGAAGCCAGGTACAATTTAAGCAAACAATATAATAATACCTTTAATACACTATGATCTTACATCAAAGCAAAGGGGATGTAATCTGCTGCTCTTTCATCTGAACAAATCAAGTAGCAATCATGCTTATTAAATACTTGCACATGGTTCTGTGATAAAAGTTGTACTATCATCCAAGAGCTAATTATCTCAAATGAGAGACTGGAGGTAAAAAGTGCTTTGTGAAGTGTAAAGTACTGCACTTTCAATAACAATAGTAATAGGTGTTAAGTAATTCCCCTGTGCAAGGCAGTATGTTGTACAAGGGTTTATTTAAACCTCACAGCAACCTTGGGAGATAGATGCTATTACTGGCATTTACAAGTGATAAGCCTGAGACAGATACACTGAGGTACTCGCTTGTTCCACACAGTGAGAAGGAGAAACCAGGAAGAAGCCAAGGTCTGTCTGACTTCCGAGGGATTGTTATGGCGATGATGTTGACCTTTTTCCCATATTAGAATTTAGTGGGTTTTGTCACGACAGACAATTTATACTTCTGAAAATGCATGTGTTGTTATGAGTTAGAAAGTTGAAACATGGCATGTTTTGTTTATAAAAGTTTGTTTTCTTAATTGCTCTTCTTGTGCAGTACAACACTTGAGATGTAAATTGAACTAACAAAGGAAATGGGGACAGACTCATTGATGACAGCTAGTGAGGCAGGAGGCAGGTTAGGGGTAGAGGGTTTGAACAAGAAGAAAAAGGACTCATGGACATGGACAACAGGGTGGTGATTGCTGGATGGAGGGGATATAAGGGAACTAAATGGTAATGGAAAAAATACAATAAAGATTAAATCAAAAGAAAAGAGAGAGGAAGGGAGTGGGAAGAAATATAAATTGTAGTGAATAAGTATTTAGAACTGATTTTTTTCTTGTAAAATATTTTAAAAGTTGAAAGTACCCTTAAATGGTTGGGCCATGTTTTCATCTATTTAACTTTCAGGAGGAATTAAAATACTTTATTTCACCATCTATTATGACTTTTGTGTTACAGTTTTTCTCCAGAAGAAATTGCTTAAGTTCTTATTTTGCTATTTGTATGAATGTAATAAATGGTGCATATACAATTGCTCATCATTACTTGATAACAGATTTTTAAACATTTGGTATTGGCCTCTATGGCATCAGAGAAGATTGGTGACAGTGGCATTATGATTAAATGCCATTATACATGCAAATAAATATAAAATCACCAATTATACATATGGTTTTCTAATATTTCAGATATTTTTTATTTTTTCAAATACATTATCGGGAGTGACCAAAATAAAAAATATAATCGAGTCCCATCATCATCATGGAAATGGTTTTAAGAGAAAACCGATCAGCCCTGACTGGTGTGGCTCAGTGGTTGAGTACCAGCCTGCAAATCAAAGGGTCACCAGTTTGATGCCCAGTCAGGACACATGTCTGGGTTGCAGGCCAGGTCCCCAGTAGGAGATGCACAAGAGGCAGCCACATATTCATGTTTCTCTCTATCTCTGTCTCCCTTCCCCTGTCTAAAAAATAAATAAATAAAATCTTTTAAAAAAAAGAGAGAGAGAGAAAACTGATCAGATGACTGTTATTGCTTCCCATCTTCAACCGTTAAATAGTTGTCATTGATAAACAGTCTGTCAAGATATGTTGTATCTGTTTCTGGATGCGGGGCTAGGAAATAATTTGTGTGAACTTCTTGATTTCATCATACAAGACAAGAACGAAAGCACCACCTGTGCCTCTGAGAACATTGGACCACGCACCCTTATAAAAAGTGTTGCCTCCTGCATCACAAGCAATCTTGATGTCCAGCAGGCCTGTGACATGGTATCAGTTCCTTTGCACCCTCACTGCATCACCATGCCACAATGAACGATGTCAAATGGATAGGGAGTTAACCCAGCCACCACCTTGACGGACTGTGCGATCATCCAGCTGATGAAGATGGGCATATTCTTGAGATCTGGAAGCATTCTCTGTGCAATGTCATACATACCAAAACAGTCAAATGATGAAACCCTGCACAGACACGTGAAAGCCTTGGCGTGAGCCCTTGTCCCCATCGGATTTATAGATTATAAACAGGCAGTCACAGGGGCCTCTGAATTCCCTTTCAGCTCCACCTTTGCCTATATCAGCTACTAGACGGGTACAAGCAAACACAAGAGGATACACAGAACACAATGAGGTGGCCCCAGCAGCACCACCTGATGCCAGATTCCCTGCAGAGTGACAGCAAAACTGGGTTCCTTTGTCCACACCACCCAAGATCTGCTTGTGTTTATCTTTGAAGGCAAAGTTGAGATCCTGGGTGGGGAAGGATCTGATAACATTGGCCAGGTTACTACCGGGAAGGACTGGATTCCCTGCTCCTTGGAGATAAGAAACGTGCAGTCTGTATGGCCCCTGATCGCGTATCCACAGTGACTTGTTTATTGGCATTGGCATGCTGCCCCTGCAGCAGCAGCTTGACTGGCTCAATGGACACTATTCCTGTCTGGGAAGTGGTCATAGCCACTCCACCTTCCAGTAAGCCCTTGGCGAAGGACAAAGCAGCATCTGTTGTGTTGAAAGGAAAGAAGAAGCAGGTGATTGCTGCAGGACTGAGCTTCTAACTGGCCTGGATTCCAGGGCTCCAGGGCCATATGAATATTTTAAGATGGAAATTTCCTGGTATGAAATAACATATCCATAAAGAAAATTGTTTTTTACTAAATCATTTTGGTTAAGAACTTATGGGAATCATATTTTTTAAATATTCATACTAACACTATTGGTTATGGTAGCAAAAAGCTCTGTACCCACTTTACGAAGAGAAACACCATGACCAAAAAAAAGTCATAATAACGAAGTATTTTAATTTCTTCTAAAAGTTAAATATATGAAAAACTGGTCCAAGCATTAAGGCTACTTCTAACTTTTTAAAACATTTTAGAAGAAAAATCAATTCCAAATACTTATTTGCCATGATTTATATTTCAGAGTATTGCAATTGATTTTGGGGTAGGGTATATGAAAGAAAAAAGGGCTGAAAGTTCAATTACAGTTATATAAGTCCTGTCAGAAAAATAAACTGTGATAATTGGGGATTTTATCATGATAAAGGGAAAGCATTTTCTGATATAATATTTTTTCTCATTCTATCATTATAGTTCTAGGAAAAGTTTGGGAAAAGATTGGGAGCTATGTTTTGAAGAAACTTGACATGAACGTTGCTCACAATGATCCAAACAAGTTTTTAGATTACTCTCTCAAGAAATTGCAGTATTTCATGCAAAACGGTATCCACTTTACAACTAAGGTAACTTTTTTTACTGACGATGAAATGGAAATCTATATTTTGCTCTCCCTTGCATGTGTCTTTAAAACCTCAAACCAGAGGCATAGTCACATTTCGGACCATTTTCTATTTTAATCTTCACTCTTCTGTTCTGTTTCTAAGGGGATACTTAGTTTTAACTAAATTGCAATTTTTTTAAAAAGAATTGAACAAATTTTTCTAGAATGAGTTAAAGATTACCCATTAAGATTATTTTGGGCAGCTACCTTTAAAGATGCAAATATCCATAAAAAATGGTACATCTAAAGCCCTGGCTGGCGTAGCTCAGTGGATTGAGTGCGGGCTGCGAACCAGGCATCGCAGGTTCGATTCCCAGTCAGGGCACATGCCTAGGTTGCAGGCCATGTCCCCCAGCAACCGCACATTGATGTTTCTCTCTCTCCCTCCCCCTCTCCCTTCCTTCTCTAAAAATAAATAAATAAAATCTTTAAAAAAAAATGGTACATCTAGATTTAATACAGATAATATTTGGTTCTTTGAGATACAAATGATGTAATTGTGATACTGGCAGGAAATATATGTAAGATACTCTTTTCACATCTAACATCTCTTGGAATAAGCACAGTTTTCTTTGTAGAATTTTATTATATTGAGAATGCTCAAAATATTAATAAATTTCTTATACACTGACAGCAGAAACATCTGGTATTGTTTTTAATTCAAATGGTTAAATATATACAATATTATTTCATGTTACTTACAAGCAGAGTACAATATTTAAGGCATGTGATAAAAATTATTATTACATCATTTCTGTATAAAAAGGAAAAATTATCAGCCTCCTAGTTTTATTTTTAATAAAATATTTAACATTATTAAAATTGATTTATTAATAACAAACATCAATTTCTTTAAAAATATTAATTTATATAATAAATATTGGGTTATAAATTTTATTATTAATGACATGTTGCTATTAATAGGATTAAATAAATATTAATGATAAATATTGGTTCATTAAATATTTAATGAATATTTTAGTATTTACTTTTATAATAAAATCTTTAATGTGTAGTCTAATGTGTGACTGTTCTTCATTCAATAACTAAAAATAATGAAAAGCATAACTTTCTTATATATACTATCTATGGTAACAAAAATACACATTAGGAGTATGGTTCTACATGGGGGAACTTGAAAATAAGGGTTTTGGGTAGACGTCATGTATACATTTATTAGCAATCATTTAGTAAGTACCTTCTATGTTCAAGGCACTGGGTCCAGTGTGCATGACGACATGATGACAGAGGACACAGTACTTGCCCTCCAGATGATCTTTCAGATTTTTCAGACTGTGAAGTCTAAAAGAAGACCTATATATATATTCAATCACATAAAATTTAATGGAGTTTCCACCGTCCATGGGAGACTGGTGACCCCCTAAGTTTCAGGATCCTGGAAGCCAACTCCAGGCCGGGTCCTGCTCCGAGGGGAAGGGCCATGTCCCCGCCTTCATCTAGGGTCCAGAGCCCAGCTTACAGGGGTATTGAAGGGCTGGGGTCTAGTGCTGAGGATGGAACATCTCCATCACTGACCACTAGGCTCCCGGTGAGAAGTACTGAGGGATGAGTGTCCATCTTCATGGATGTGGTACAGATAGAGAAACTGAGGCCTGGTACTGGGCTTGTAAGGGGCAACCCAGCCAGATGCCCAAGAATGAGGTTGGGACTAGGACCAGGCCCAAGACCCTGCCTGGCCCTCCAGGGTAAGGGGTCAGCTGAAAATCTCTCCTACTCTGTTTTGTATCCAGTCCTGGAGCAGGACAGCAACTCAGCCTGGGGGCATCAAGGGCCCTGGTAACCATTATTTCAAGTAGGAGAGGTATGTGTCCTGGCCCAGTGTCAGGCCTGCGATGTAGGTGACTTGGACTAGGGGTGAAGGGTTACGAAGAGGAAGTTCCTCAGCTGGAAGGAGGGCCACAAGCACCAGTCTGGTTTGCAGAATTCTCAGAACAGGTCCCACAGCTCCTGGCAGCTCTTGGCCCAGGATCTGGCCCTCTAGCAGCCAATAACCAAAAAGTACCAGGCGCCCACTCCCAGTATGGGAGAGGACCACAGCTGGCTGATCGACCAAGACTTTCCTGAGGAGGTTTGGGAGGCTACAGAGGCCAGATGCGGAGAGCAGGAGGTCCAGCCAGAGGTACCAGTAGTGCAGGGAGGGGCCCAATGCTGTAGCCCGCCACCAACATGCTCACTGAGGGTCGTGGGGGCCACTTCTAGCCCAGCCAGGTTCAGATCCCCCAGGACTGGCGTGCACCATTCAGAGCTGCAAAGACAGCACCGTAGTGCAGGGACTGGCTGTCACCCACAAGCCAAACGTATGGTGTCAGCTGTGGGACACAGCGTCCGTGGGGACCTTGGTAAAGACAAATATTTAAGAGATAATTGCAATAAAACCAGAAGGTGGGACAGTGGCCCTACTGTCTTGTCTCCTTCCCCTGTGTAGGCCTGCACCCAAGGTCCAAGGGGCTCCTGTGTGTGCAGACCCGGCACTGGCCAGCTCCTCCCTTGAGACCTGGACTCTTGAGTTTCCATGTCTGAATGGGACAAGGGTGTAAATATTTATAATTTTTTATAGCTAGTGTAGGACATGAAGGAGAGCAAACACAGTTTTTTATGGCGACACAGATGTACAGTTTATTTTGATAGCAGAAATCACAGTCTCAGTATTGTAGAGCAGGGCACATTCCACTGAAGTGATTGTATAGCAAAAGAAAGAGAGAGGGAGATGCTATAAAGTAATAATAACGATACTAGCTAATCCTCTTTGAGTACTTATAGTGTGCCAGCATCTTACATATTTACTCAAGTAACCCTCACAGCAATCTATGAGATAGACACTAAAGAGATAAAAAGGTACTTTTCAGATCTGTTGGAACACAGAGAAGGAAACACTTCACTATCTCCAGAGGTCAGACATTTGAGCTGCTAAGTCCTACAGTACATATACCTTGATAAGAAGGAGTGATGTATCTGACCATATTAATATAAGTTATGCCACAGGAACTCCAAACCCCCAAATTTTGATGGGTTATAACAACAAAGATTGTAGTTGCTCACAAAACTTGTCAGGTTGACTTGGGGACTTTTCATGTCTCCTTACTCCGGGACCCAGACTGACAGACTCCGCCATCTGGAGCATCGCCAGTTGCCATAGCAAGAGAAGGAGATGTGTTAAATCGCACAGTGTTTCTTCAAGTCTCTTCCTATAAGACCCATGTCAGTTCTGCTGTTTTCATCTGCCTAAATAGGTCACAAGTTCACACCTAGCTCTAAGAGGGAAGGGAAGTGCCATCCTACAATATACCCAGAGGCAAGAGAACAAGAATACTAAGGAATAAGTCCAGGGCCTACCAAGGCAAAGAGGGAATAAGTAAACCAAAGCCAGCAAGGGAGAGAGTCTCTCACCTGAGAAAGGCCTAGACCCTCTTTTAAGGGCTTTCAGCAGATTAAGTCACGCTCATTGAGGATAATATTAATTACCAGTCCATCTTCCAAGGGAAAGGATTACATGAGGCGTGCCCAGGGGGAATTACTGTAGCCACTCCACAATCTGAGCTCAACACAAGCAAATGGAAGGATATTTTAAGAATCCAGGTGAAAAGTTTTAAGGTCCCAGACTAAGATTCAAAAATGTTTAGGAGATGCAAATATCCTTTAGATATAATTTAATTGTATTAAATTTTAGATAATGGTCACTGTTTTATATCTGTAGAACTGAACTCTGGTGATACTCAAAGTAAATATTTTTCAAGGTTTTCACCTTAAAAAAAGGTGAAAGAGCCACAAATATTTCAAATATCCAGATTATTCTAGCCAAGAGCAAAAATAAAACAAAATATATGGATATCCAATTACCAAGCATTGAGTGCTATGCCATAACTCACACACAAAAACTAGTAATTACTTTATAGTAACACCAACAGAGTTTATCTATAATTTTAGGACTTGAAAAATAAGGTACAGAATATATGTTGCATTTTTCATAGTTTACTATCAGAACAATCGTTTAAAACATATTTACACATAGGCAACTTTTAAAGGTTAAAATAATTTAATGAGTATTGTGCAAGATCTTTACTTATATATATGTAGTTTGAAAACCAAACAAATGTAAGAATGTCGATGAGCCTCGGACAGTGCAGTCAGGGCAGAAAGAGGTTAAATAGCTATCTTAGAAAGTGACGAGCCACCTGCCCCAATTGGCTCTAAGTAGAAATGTCAGCCACATATGCTCCTTATGAGCCATAAATATATATAATGAACTAAAAAGAGAGAAAAAGAAAGATAATGTCCATGAACATCTATGCATCCCTGTTTTACCTTTAGAGACCTCCTTAATGCCTGCATTTTTTAAATGCAACAGAAGTGACCTTCTTAGATCCTGTCTCAGCTACCATAGTTAAACTGAAATTGGAGGCAACTGGCATTTGAGGGAGACCCGTCGAAAACACATACAAAACACAGTGTAGTCCTGACCAGTGTGGCTCGGTTGGTTGGGCGTCATTCCAAGACAAAGGGTCCCTTGTTGGATTCCTAGTTGGGGCACATGCCTGGGGTGCGGGTTTGGTCCCCCGCTGGGGAGCGTGAGAGAGGCAACTGATTGATGCTTCTCTCTCACATCAATGTTTCTCTCCCTCTCTTTCTCCCTCCCCTCCCCTCTCTTAAAAAATACATAAAAACTTTTTTAAAAAATTTTAAAAACATTGTTAGAAGAGGTTGATTTCATACCTTTAGCACTAAAATCCACTGGTTAAGAAAGCTGTGAAACTATCTTTAAGTAGAACTATCTTAATGTCTGGACTAATATTTAACTTAAGTGTAGAAACAAAGGAGGAAAAAACTCACAAATTTTCAATGACCCTTAAGACAATTTCATTAAGAATATTTGCTATCCAGAATTTCCAGGCTCCAGAATGCTTACTGCACAGAAGTATGTTTTGCGTTCTGAGCTTCAAAAAATGTCGCATTATTTGTATCAAAGAAAAAAAATAAGTTAACTATTTCACAGGCAGCAATCCGCAGTTTCTTTCTGAAAGCCCCCTTTGTGTATGTATGAAAATTTCATGGCATTGCCAGGAACCCAACCAGCCAGATGCCACCTCAATGTGCTTGCTTTTTAGCATTCTGTGACACGCACGCTGCCTGCTGAGGATGTGAAAGGAGACAAGTCAGAAGATAATGAGCCAATTTCAGGTGTCTTCACATTCTGTCAAAGTGAACATTGGCAAGTGTTTATCACTATTATTTATAACACTGAAAGAAAAAAGATTTTGAAATTTGTTGTTGCTCTGGAATGCTTAGCTAACACTCCATGGATAATAACCAAAGGGTAATTGCATGGTAACACTGCAGTATATCACTCAAAGGGAATCATTTTTTTTCCTCAATTCAGGCAGGCTGGCCCTGGGGACTATTCTGTGGCCCTGCTCCCTTTGAGCCCTCCACTGCTGCCTGCCTGGCCCCGCACTGAGTTGTTAGCCAGGATGAAGGCTGTTGTGAACTTGTACCAGGAGACGATGAAGCATGCAGTTCCTGACGTCTGGCTGGTGGAGTAGCTACACTGGGCACTGTGACCCTTGGACTATTCCAACAACCCAGAGGCACCAAGGATGGTTTGAGTGGCCTGGCTCTTTCTCTTCTCTAAGTTCATTGAGCTGATGGACACAGTGATCTTTATACTCCGGAAAAAAAGATGGACAGGTGACCTTCCTACATGCCTTCCACGACTCAGTGCTTCCTTGGAGCTGGTTGTGGGGAGTAAAAATTGCCCCAGGAGGAAAGGGCTCTTTCCCTGACATGGTAAACTCCTCTGTGCATGCCATCACGTACCTGTACTATGGATGGTCTGCCCTTGGCCCTGTGGCTCAGCCCTACCTCTGGTGGAAACAGCATGTGACAGCCATGCAGCTGATTCAGTTTGTCCTGGTCTGGCTGCCCATCTCCCAGTACTACTTCATGCCCAGCTGTACCTACCAGTACCCAGTCATTATGCTCCTCATCTGGGTGTATAGTACCATCTTCTTTGGGCTCTTCTCCAACTTCTGGTATCACTCTTACACTGAAGGCAAATGGCTGCCCTGTACAGTTCAGCAAAATAGAGCTCCAGGCATTGCCCAAATCAAGGCCAACCGAGAAACATACTCGAGCAAGATACCTACCTAAGTGCCTCAGGACTGCACCTTGCACAGCATCCGTCATTGTCCTCCCCACCTACACCTGTGACTGGGGCTTGTGTTGTCAGGACTGAGCAGGGACAAGCCTCTCCCTCCCCACAGCAGGCACACAGGGGCACAGCTTCTGTTCCTCACCTACTTCTCCCAGCCAGCCCCAGAGACGTGGCCTCATTGCGCTCTGCCACTCCAGACCTGGGGGCTGAAAGAGCTGGACGTTTATGTCCCCCTCCCTGCCTTAACCTTGGGAGAGGAACACTCAGGGCTGACCCCCACCAGGGTCTTATGGCCTTTTCCTCACAATGAAAAGGTCAGCAATAATCTGTCATTGTGGACCCACACCCCCTCCTTTTACACCCTCCATGTCAAAGAAGGTGGGAGGCCTGGAATACAGCCTGTGGAGGCTGCTCACTCACTTACATCTTCATTAAAAGTAACAGGAAATTTTTTAAAAAAATGGTTTCATGAACTTCTGTGTCTCTCAAACTAACATTTTATATGAAAATTAGCTCCAACACATATTTTAAGGATTTTCCATCACAACCACAACTTGCTACTAGTTAAATAACAAAGAATGAATATAACATCTTTATCTTTTCTAAGATTTTATTTATTTATATTTAGACAGAGGGGAAAGGAGGGAGAAAGAGAGGAAGAGAAACATCAATGTGTGGTTGCCTCTCGTGCGCCCTGGACTGGACCTGGCCCACAACCCAGGCATGTGCCCTCACTAAGAATCTAACCGGTGACCCTTTGGTTCACAGGCTGGTGCTTAGTCCACTGAGCCACACCAGCCAGGGCAAATATATCACCTTTAAAACAAAAACTTTTTCAGGCACAACCATATTGTATGGGCATACCATACAACAAAATAATTATATAAAGTATTCAACTGGGCAAGTTTTAACTTTTACATAGCTACGCGATCACCACCACAGCCTTTACTCATTTCCACTGGTGTTCTGTCCTCCCGCACCGCCCCGGCTCCACCTCCTTCCCCCCAGGCAACCATGGATCTACACTGTGTCACTTTACGTTAGTTTGCATTTTCTAGAATTTTACAAAAGTGGTACTATCGTATGTTGCTTCTATCACTTACCATAATTATTTTGAGATTCATTTGTGTAGTTTTATGTATTAATATCACTCTTTGTGATTTCTGAGTAGTATTCCATTGCATAAATATTAACACAATTTTTTTATTCACTTGATGGATATCTAGGTACTTTCTGGTAAGAACATAGGTTTTTGTTTCTCTTGGGTAAACACCAGAAGCAAAATAACTCAGTCATATGGTAAGAGTATGTACACATTTTCAGAAACTGCCACACTGTTTTCCAAAGTGGTTGTACCTGTTTAGATTCCCATTTTTCCTATTAGTTCCGGTTTCTCCACATCCTCACCAATTCTTGATTCAGTGGGTCTTTTTTCATTTTAACCATGCTAAAAGTGTGTGGTGGGACTCTGATTTTAATCCTAAATGAAGGATTATTTGCATTTGTTTCCTAAATGAATAATGTTGAGCATTTTTTCATGTCTTTATTTTCTGTTTGTATATTTTTTAGTGATGTCTCTGTTCAAATCTTTTGCATGTTTTTAAATTGAATTGTGTATCCTCCATTAGATGTATGCCTTGCAAATATTTTCTTCCAATCTGTGGCTTGTCTTTTCATTCCCTTATAGTGTCTTTTGAACAGGGAAAGTTTTTCATTTTAATGAAGTCCAATTTATCGAGTTTTTCTTTTGTAGATTGTGCTTTTGTTGTCCTATGTAAGAAATCTTTACTGCACTCACAGTCATAAAGATTTTCTTGTGTATTTTCTTCTATCAATTTTATAATCCTAGATTTCACAGTAGCTCAATAATCCATCTTTAGTTAATTTTTATATGTGCTGCAAAGTATTGATCAAAGTTCATTTTTGCATTTATTGATAGACAGCCAATTATTCCAGAGCTATTTGTTAAAAACATCTTTTTTCTTCCCCTGAAAAGTATGGGTGTATTTCTGGGCTCTCAACTCTGTTACATTGCTCTAGTCATCTAGTACATCGATCTTTCTACCCCAAGGCCACGGTCTTGATCGTTGCAGTTTTATAATAAACATTGAACAAAAGTTGTATTAGCCTATGAACTTTGTTTATTTGCTTGTTTTTGAAAATTGTTTTGAATATTTTATATTATTTTCATTTCCAGATGAATTTTTAAGATCAACTTGTTAATTTGTATAAAAAGATGTGTTGAAATTTTTATTGCAATAGCATAGAATCTGTAGATCAATTTAGGGACACTTGACATATTAACAATATTGAGTCTAACTACCCATCACAGGGTATATCTCTCCATTTATTTAAGTATTTAATTTCTCTTAGTAATATTTGACAATTTCTAGTATATAAGAGTTGCTCATCTTTTGTCAGATTTATCCCTAAGCATTTCATATTTTTGAAATTATATAAATACAATTATTTATTTCAAAATCTAATTGTTCATCACTAGTTTATAGAAATACAATTGATTATAAAATATAGTATATTACACATATAACTATCTTATATTCATTTTTAACTGAAAACTGTAAGTTTATTTTTTAATTTTCATTTTTAAAATATATTTTATTGATTATGCTATTCCAGTTGTCCCATTTTCTCCACCTTTATTCCCCTGCACACCCCTTCCCACCTGCACTCCCCACCACCTTAGTTCATGTCCATGGGTTGTACATATAAGATCTTTGGCTTCTGTATTTCCTATAGTATTCTTAACTCCCCCCACCAACTGTCTATTTTGTACCTACCATTTATGTTTCTTATTCCCTATACATTTTCCCCCATTCCTCTGCCTCACCACTGATAACCCTCCATGTGATCTCCATTTTTGTGATTCTGTTCCTGTTCTAGTTGTTTGCTTAGTTTGTGTTGTTTTTCTTAGGTTAAGTTTTTAATAGCTGTGAGTTTGTTGTCATTTTACTGTTCATATTTTTTATCTTCTTCTTTTTCTTAGGTAAGTCTCTTTAACAATCACATAATAAGGGCTTGGTGATGATGAACTCCTTTAACTTGACCTTATCTGGGAAGCACTTTATTTGTCCTTCCGTTCTAAATGATAGCTCTGCTGGACAGAGTAATCTTGGATGTAGATCCTTGCCTTTCATGACTTAGAATACTTTACAGCCCCTTCTTTCTTGCAAGGTTTCTTTTGAGAAATCAGCTGACAGTTTTATGGAAACTCCTTTGTAGGTAACTCTCTCCTTTTCTCTTGTTGCTTTTAAGATTCTCTCCTTAATTTTACTCTTGGGTAATGTAATTATGCTGTGCCTTAGTGTGTGCTTCCTTGGATCCAACTTCTTTGGGACTCTCTGAGTTTCCTGGACTTCCTGGAAGTCTATATCCTTCACCAGATTGGGGAATTTCTCCTTCATTGTGTTTTCAATTTCTTGCTCCTCCTGTTCTCCTTCTGGCACCCCTATAATTCCAATGTTGGAACATTTCAAGTTGTCTTGGAGGTTCCTAAACCTCTCCTCATTTTTTTAAATTCCTGTTTCCTCATTCTGTTCTGGTTGAATGTTTATTTCTTCCTCCTGGTCCAAACCATTGATTTGAGTCCTGGATTCCTTCCCTTCACTGTTGGTTCCATGTACATTTCTCTTTATTTCACTTTTCATAGCCTTCATTTTTTTTCCTCAATTTTGTAACCATACTCAGCCAATTCTGCAAGCATCCTGATTACCAGTGTTTTGAACTCTGTATCTGATAGATTGGCTACCTTTTTATCACTTAGTTCTATTTTTGAAGTTTTGACCTGTTCTTTCAATTAGGCCATATTTCTTTGTCTCAGCACACCTGTTACATTATAAGTGGTGGAGCCTTAGGTATTAGCCAGGGTGGGGCAACCCAAGCTGCTACATTGTGGCACCATCTGTGGGGGAGGGGTCTGAGAGGGAAAAATGTCACTTGCTCAGCTCTCTCCCAGCTTTCAGCCACTTCCCCACTACCTACAAGCAAATTGGGCCCTTCTGGTGATGTTTCCAGGGGGATGATTTTGTGTACATTCTAGGACCCTGTGGGTCTCTCCAATGAACACTGCTGTGAGGCTACGAGTGTCTCCCACCATAGCAACCTCCACAGGTTTCTACAGCCAGAGATTTTCAGACTTCAGTTTTCTGTACTAGAACTCTAGGTTGCTCTGTCTGCCCTGCTTCCCAGTTGTTCCTCCCAGTTTATCTGCACACAAATGTGGGACCGCTCAGGACTGCCAGCAGCCACCTCACCTACTGGGTCCACCACCTTGCCCTACGTCCTCTCCACCCCAGCTGCCCATCTCTGCCCCTCCTACCAGTCTGAATGAATATGTCTTCTTTAACTCCTTGGTTGTTGGACTTCCATACCATTTGACTTTCTGGAAGGTCTGGTTTCTTGTTGTTTTTTTTTAATTTGTTGGTGTCCTTATTTTGGTTGTCTGAGGAGGCAAAGTGTATCTACCTATGTCTCCATCTTAGCCAGAAGTTCCTCATCCCAAAATGTTAACATTGGCTGGAATTAGGCAAACTTGTTTTCTAACTAAAGGAAACCTGAGGATATTTTTAAATCAATAAGAGTTAAAGATTGATAGAAGGTATTCAGTTATATAGGTACCAAAGAACTGAATTTTGGCAAAGCAAGTTCATGATTTTCAGACAATTTAAGGTAAATTATTAACATAAAAAACCTTTTAAACTTTAAAAAATTATACAAGTCACATGTGATCATTTTCAAAAAGTCAGAAGAAAAAGACAAGTATTTGAACCCCAACCCACTAACCAGGATAATCTCTATTAACAGGTCAGTGTACACCTGCTGAGCTGGACATGTGTTTGTCTCTCTAGATCCACTCACAATCCTGTCCATCCTGCTCTGTGCCTTTAGAGACTGATCTAACCAGACTACATCAAGGAATTGCTTTTCAGTCTGATTTCTGGCTAAGCTCAGTAAATGAAGAATACTGTTCAGACAGTAGGGGAAGAAAAGGGAAAGAGCCCTGGCTGGTGTAGCTCAGTGGATTGAGCGCAGGCTGCGAACCAGGCATCGCAGGTTCGATTCCCAGTCAGGGCACATGCCTAGGTTGCAGGCCATGTCTCCCAGCAACCACACATTGATGTTTCTCTCTCTGTCTCTCTCTCTCTCCCCCTTCCCTCTCTAAAAATAAATAAATAAAATCTTTAAAAAAAAAAAAAAGAAAAGGGAAAGGAAGATCAAGATATTCATTTCCCAGCAGCCACAATGTCGAGTTGCTGTGGGAAGGCTACATCCCATCTTTTCGGAGAGAGTCACAAACCCCAT
>PVIA01008153.1:0-75059 GCA_004024845.1 Tonatia bakeri
TTGGATTGGTGTTTCAGGGTTCTTAGAATATAATCCCAGCAGCGGAATTGCTGGGTCAAAAGGCAGTTCCATTTTTAGTTTTCTGAGGAAATGCCATACTGTTTTCCACAGTGGCTGCAGCAGTCTGCATTCCCACCAACAGTGCACTAGGGTCCCCTTTTCTCCACAACCTCTCCAACACTTGTTGTTTGTTGCTTTGTTTATGATGGCCATTCTCACTGGTGTGAAGTGGTATCTCACTGTGGTTTTAATTTGCATCTCTCTGATAGCTAGCAATACTGAGCATCTTTTCATATGTATCTGGATTCTCTGTATGTCCTCCTTGGAGAAGTGTCTGTTCAAGTCCTTTGCCCATTTTTTAATTGGGTTACTTGTCTTCTTAGAATGGAGTCATGTGAGTTCTTCATATATTTTAGAGATCAAACCCTTGTCTGAGGTATCATTGGCAAATATGTTTTCTCATATGTTTGGTTCTCTTTTCACTTTAATATTGTTTTCTTTATCTGAGCAGAAGCTTTTTATTTTGATGAGGTCCCATTTGTTTATTCTTTCCTTTATGTCCCTTGCTCTAGGGGACATATCACTGAAAATATTGCTGCATAGGATATCTGAGATTTTCCTGCGTATGTTCTGCTCTAGGACTTTAATGGTGTCATGACTTGTATTTAAATCTTGTATCCACCTTGAGTTTATTTTTGTGTATGTTGTAAGTTGGTGATTGAGTTTCATTTTTTTTGCATGTAGCTGTCCAGCTCTCCCAAAACCATTTGTTGAAGAGGCTATTTTTACTCCATTTTATGCTGCTGCCCCATTTGTTGAATATTAATTGACCATAGAGACTTGGGTTTATTTATGGGTTCTCTGTTCTGTTCCATTGATCTGTGTGTCTGTTCTTATACCAGTACCAGGCTGTTTTGATTACAGTGGCTTTGTAATACAGTTTGATATTAGGTATTGGGTTCCCTCCTACTTTGCTCTTCTTTCTCAAAATTGCTGCAGCTACTTGGGGTTATTTATGGTTTCATATAAATTTTTGAAGTGTTTGTTCTATGTCTGTGAAATATGTCATTGGTATTTTAACAGGGATTGCATTGAATATATAAATTGCCTTGGGTAGTATGGACATTTTGATGATGTTAATTCTTCCAGTCCATGAACACGGTATATGCTCCCATTTATTTGTATCTTCCTTAATTTCTTTCTTCAGTGTTGTGTACTTTTCTGAGTACAGGTCTTTTACCTCCTTGGTTAGGTTTATTCCTAGGTATTTTATTTTTCTTGTTGCTATATCAAATGGGATTTTTTTCCTGATTTCTGCTTCTGATGTTTCATTGTTGGTATACAAAAACGCCTTTGATTTCTGAATATTGACTTTGTATCCTGCTGTTTTGTCAAATTCATTGATTAGATTGAACAGTTTTTTGGTGGAGTCTGTAAGATTTTCTATGTACACTATCATGTCATCTGCAAACAATGACAGTTTTGTTTCCTCTTTTCCAATTTGGATGCCTTTTATTTCCTTTTCTTGTTTAATTGCTGTGGCTAGGACTTTCAATACTATGTTAAATAGAAGTGGTGAAAGTGGACAACCTTGTCTTTTTCCTGATATTAGTGGGAAAGATTTCAGTTTTTGCCTATTGAGTGTGATGTTGGCTGTAGGTCTCTCATAGATGGTCTTTATTATGTGTTGAGGAATGCTCCCTCTATTCCCACTTTGGTGAGTGTTTTTGCCATAAATGGGTGCTTTCTCTGCATCTGATCATGTGATTTTTTCTGTGCTTTTATGTTATGTATTATTTTTATTCATTTGTGAATATTGCCCCATCCTTGCATCCCTGGGATGAATCCCACTTGGTCATGGTGTATGATCTTTTTTAATGTATTGCTGGATGCGGTTTGCCAATATTTTGTTGAGGATTTTAGCGTCTACGTTCATCAGAGATATTGGCCTGAAGTTTTCTTTTTTTGTTGTGTTTTTATCTGGTTTTGGGATTAGGATGATACTGGCTTCATAAAAAGAGTTTGGGATTCTTCCATCTTCTTGCACTTTTTGGAATAGTCTGTGAAGGAGAGGGGTTAGTTCTTCCTTAAATGCTTTGTAGAATTCTCCTGTGAAACTGTCTGGTCCAGGGCTTTTGTGTGTTGGGAGTTTTCTGATTACTGCTTCAATTTCATCTGCTGTTATCGGTCTGTTCAGGCTTTTTGCTTCTTCTTCATTGAGTTTTGGAAGATTATATTTTAGAAAAATTATGTTTTGTCCTTCTCAGGATATCACACTGGGAGGTACATTATGTACAGCTGCTGTTCATTGGTGATCCTAATTTTGGTCACTGATGAAGGTGTTGTCTTATTTCTCTGCTGTATAGTGATTATTTTTTCCCTTGCATATAACAGCGGTCTGTTGATAGACACTTTAAGACCACACAACTATTCTGTTCTTCATCAAAAGACTCCTGTCCTATCCCAGATTTATGCTTCTTTACTGAAGAAACTTATTACTGTGCTGGTTTCCTGACTCCAGCACTCCTTTCATATTTGCCAGTCAGCTCTTGGCTGTGCAGTATATACAAGAGCTAACCCTTCTCACATTTATTAGTTTTAATCTATTTGTTATCAAGCAGGAGGCACAGATTCTTTTTTCATTAATGGCTTATAATTCATTACAGTGTTTAATTTGGCATAATGTTCCAGGATCATCTTACACCCACTCTATCTCAGCCCTGGAATCAGCCATTCTTCAAGGATACGTGGTTCCTATTAGGGTAGAATGATATTAGAGACCAGGATGTTGGTGGTAGGTGCATTCTTTGCTTCTGTGTCCTGTCAGCAAACAGAACTAGGAAGTATGCATGCACACACTCACAGATACACATGCATGCTTATACATTTATTTCTTTGTTCAGTTTTATAGTATACTTAAAAGAGCTTCAAAATTGCTTCATCCCTAACTCTACAGAAAAAAAATAAATTACTAAAAGAGTTGTTTTGGTTTGCTGTTCTCCCATGTACTCAAATACTGTGTTTAGTATGCTACTTAATCCCTTTTTTACCCCACTTCAGGGTGGCTTGTCTTACTTAAAGTTGAAAAAAATGCCGGGTTTTGTTTGAATTTTAATACCTTCCTTCTATCTTTGTTAATTAAAAAAAAAGTAAGTAGAATATTAACATGTTTCCAAAAGTAAAAACTCTAAAATAGGTATACGCGAAGAAATGTTACTTTCTTTCACCCTGTATCCACATGCCTCAGTTTCAAGCACCAAATTTCACTATTTTCTGGTTTGTCTTCCCATGTTTTTTACCATAAAGGTAAGCAAATATATGTGCATTTTAAATTTCCTTTCTTCTTTCTTCACATAGAAGGAGGTGGCACTGCATATGGGCTTGTTTGCCTTTTGCTTTTTCACTTAAAAATATCTCTTGGAAATCACTGCATACCAATTCACAGAGATCTTCCTTATTCTTTTCCAACAGCCATATAGTGCCCGACTGTATGGACACACCATAGTTTACTCACACCATTTCCTATGTGTAGATGTTCATATAGTCTCCAATGCTTTGCAATTAAAAATTATGCCACAGTGAATATGCTTTTACATATGTATTTTTGTGTTGTCAGCATGTATATCTTTAGGACACATTTCTAGAAGTACAGTTTCTGGGTTGAAGGGTAAATACATAAGTAGTTTTGTTAGATATTGCCAAATTCCATTTTACAGGAGTTGAGCCATTTTGTATTACTACCAGTAATGTTTAAGAGTGCCTGTTTCCCTATAACCTTACCAACAAAGTATACTGGCAAGCTTTTGATTTTTTGCCAACTTCACAGGTTAGAAATGTTATCTCAGTATAATTTTAATTTGTATTTCTCTTATTAGGAATGAGACTGATCATCTTTTTATATGTTTAAGAACAAATCCCTTTCTGTGAATTTTTGTTCTTTTACTTTTTTTTTAAATGGAATTTCTGGTCTGCTACCCATTTTTAAAAGTTCTGTGCATTTCGGGGATGCTATTGCAAAAAGGTATTTTTTTTAGGTAAGAAAAAATACCAACAATAACTATGTTATTAATATATACAAATACTGCATCAGGAAATACAAACAAAGTGCTTATTCAGATTTCAGTCACTGAATGTGGTAAATTATAAACAGTGCGCCCAACAAACACTGTAGTAAGTAAGTACAGCTCATATATATACATTTTTATATATATGTTTTTTAAAGTTTGCTCTCTTTTAGTAAAAATTTTGGGCCTACCAAGAATTCAAGAATTAAAATCTTAAAATAACTAACTTGGCGTGTGTGCTCAATATGATAACATCGTTTAGATGTTTTTGCTGATACCATTCATTACCTTATGGTCCTTGTCAGCACATCTTCAAAATGAAGGGCAAAGCACTACATATACGCCTTTCAACACCGCCAAGAGAACAGGAGGCATAACAAAGGAGAGCAAGAAATATCAACGCAGGTTTTCAAATCAGGAACTCATATGCTGAGGCAGCTGTTGTTGCCTTTCTACTCAGGTATCTTCTCTCTGTGACCTCTAACTCCTCTCTGGTCCTTTCACGGATGGGCTTATCCCAGGGCCTCTCAGACTTTTCCCAACTGTAGGCCATGTCATGGACCTCAGGTCTCCAGCTGTTGAAGCACAGGGTGGGTGAAGACTTCTCACACACGTTGCATTTGGTTCCTGGGGCTTGTGCTGGCTGCCTCTGAATCTTGGAACAATTACAGATCTAGAACTCTCAGAATAAACCTCTGTCCATTAATAATTTGTATATCATATCATCTTCTTGTTAATTTCGCTTGGACTTTTACTGATGTTAAAGAGAGTGGTTGGTTTTAGCATAACTAAATAGAGTGTTTGACATGAGTCCTGAAACATATATTCAAACTGTGCAGAGAAGCGGAGGAAGTAAGCTAGCTCCCTCAGAGCACACAGAGAAGGAATGGCTGGTGTGGGCAAAAGGCAGTGTGATTTTCTGACGTAAGTTGTCTATTCCACACAGTACTGTAGAAGAGATATAATGCCTAGAATCTTCTTAGTGTCATTTACAGAGAATTGAGAAATAGTGTCAGTAGGTATGGAAGTCTTAATGGAGACATTTTAGAAGAAAATGAACAAAGCCTGTATGTAAGTCAATTTTTTTCTTTTCCACATATAGTTCCTTCATGAATAGCCTGCATGGTGGTGGGAACTAAAACCCAGTAGGCTCCATTACTGTTCATTCAACATTTACAGCAAAAAGGATGACAAATAAGAAAGTTGTTCCCCACTGAATGAAGTTTTAATAATTAACTTTTTACAAGTGTTAGCATCTTGCTGTATTCAAATTGCTCCCTCAGTGATGCTGCTGCAAGCACATACCAATGACTAAGTCTTTGTTTCTTACACCATCTCCAAAGAACTGTAATGCACGGTACATCTCACATGTATATGTAGAATCAAACATTTTAAAGCATTTTTGGAATAAATAAATATATATATGGCTTTTAAACCCTCATTTTGTACTAAATTTAAGTCATTACACATTTAGGTAGTACAGTACTTTGTTTGCCTGGCCACATATAATAATTTTTTTGTGTTGAAAATGGATTTTAAGCTGCATAATTTAAAGGTCAGAGAAAAGTAACACTGTGAAATAGAGTAATATGTCACATACAAGACCTGAAGCAACAGCAGCTTCACGGTCATGGGTATTACACCTACAATGATCTCTCAGGCCTTCGTTAAGAGCCTATTTGGTTTGTGTTTAAGAAAGCAAGGAAACAATTTTCTTCTTATTGCAAAAGAAATACCTAATAATTGTATCAGAAGTTTTAAAAACAGTAGAATTAAGAAATAAAACACACATACAGTACCATTACAAACAATAACTGATGATATTTAACATAGCATGGAGATCCTAACAAGAGCACTGAGATTAATGTAAAACAAAATTAAGAAATGTAAGGGAAGATGAAAGTTTGTCATTATTTTTAGCTAAGAGGACTGCATATAGAAAACTCCAAAGAATCTATGCATTGTTGGACTTGAGTTTGGAAAGATGGTTGGATTACAAGGGAAATATACAAAATTATGCACGTATCTATTTTTATATACATACATGCATAACAGCAACACTTAAAAGAAAGTAATTTGAAAAAGATAAAAAACAACACAAGTTATGCCAGTGATGAAGAGAATAATAAACCCTTATCGAAAGACTTTCTAAAGGATCTAAAAAATAGAGATATATAAAGTTCTTGGATAAAAAGATTTCATTAACGAAGTTCAATCAAAGTCTCAACAAGATTTTGGGGAAGTTGGCAGGTTGATGTAAAATGTGTGTAAAAAAAATAAAGGATCAAGAACAGTCAAACAGTCTTAACTGAGAAAAACAACGTAGGGAAGACTTGCCTTACCAGATTCAACACATTGTAACACAACACAGTGCGGTACTGGCATAGATATAGACAGATACAGAATTAAAAAAAAAGGAAAAGAAGAGGCACAAAACGTATTTATACAAATGTGGAAAACTGAGCTATAACAGAATTAGCACTGTGCATCCACAGGGAAAGGATGCTTACTTAGAACATAGTGTTTAGGTAACTAGCTTTGACTTGAAAAAACAAAATGACCTTATTCTATATTAAAAATAAAATCTCAGATGTATCAAGGAATTAGATGAGGATGGCAAAACTGTAAGGCCTTTGGAAGAAAATAAAGAATATGTTAATGTTGTAGAGGTAAGGTTTTCTTAAATAAGACAGAAAAACACAACCTATGAAGTTAAAGACTGAAAAGTTAAAATATAATAAATTAAAAACTTTGGGTCCTCAAAAGATATCTTTTTTAGAGAGGAGAAAAAAACAAATCAACTTTTTTCCTGGATACCAAGAGTAGGAAAAGTAGTGAAGATCTTCATGTCCCTGAGAAATCCTCTAAGAATAGTGACTGATTTCACTACTTAAGACAGGGATATTTATAAAAGATGAGTCTCCAGAATATACCAAGATATTCTATAAGTTAAGAAAACAACCCAATAGAAAAATAAGCAAACATCTTGAACAGGCATTTCAAGAGGAAAACACAAGATGCTCATCTCATTAATGAAGGAGACTACAAATTAAAACCAAAAAGGGATTCTACTATAAATCCACTAGATTAGCAAATATTTAAGTCTGACAGTGCCACTTGATGAAGAGGATGCCATGTTAGCTTTACACAGAGCGGACAGGAGTTTACATCGGTACAGGAATTAGGTAAATGATTTGGCTTTACCTAGTAGAGCTGACTAGCATTTTCCACAACTAGGTTTGCATTTTAGAAAAACTCCAGCCCCACGTGCTGGAGTTTTTACAGCCACACGTGCGTAAGACTGTTTACAGCCACATTGATAATAGCAAAAAGCCAGAAACAACTCAACTATCCATTGCCACAAAATGGATTAATTCTAGCATATTCCTTCAATGGAACTGAATAAATTATAGCTATATATGTGAGCCTGAGTGAGTTCTCACATTATTTATGAATATATAACTATGTGGTAAATTTAAAAGAGAGTAAGAAGAGAATTGGGAAATAGTTACAGCTGGGGCTGGGGGATCCAACTGGGGTGGGGTATACAGGGCTTTAAGGTAAGGAGCTTGAAAAGCATTAGTAAATGTTCTGCTTCTCATGGGTTGCAATTAAAGGCCTGCTCATTTTATTATTTGCATCTGGTTATGCCTTCTGCACAGTATTCTATATTTATAAAATGAGTCATTTCAAATTTTTAAAAACTTAGAAAAAAACCATATTTAACACTTCTCTGTACATTTTTCCAGACTTCATGTATATGAAGAACATACGCATATACATATTGCATACATGTGTGTATATGTTTTTCTCTGTGTACATATAGTATATGTGTACATACTCATATGCATATCTCAATATCATATGTAGGTATTGTCTTACAGCCTGCTTTTCTCATTTAATAATATCTAAGTATGTTACCATTTTTCACTTAAGAGATTAGTAAAGATAAAAATACTTAATGCACTGTGTTATCAAAGAGAAATGAACATTCTTATACACTGGAGTGTAAATAAATAGCACTGTTTTTGCAGGGCGCTTCGCCTAAGAAATGGGAGCGACCTCTAAGCCACATACATGCGTACATGTGCACAAAGGCATATGCATGAGGGTATTCACTGTAGTATTATATGTAAAAAAGACCAATATAATATTAGTACTCTAGTATTATCGAATACACAGTCTATATTAAAATATCCCCAATTGTCCCAGTAATAGCCCTTACAGATTTTCCTTTCTGCTCTGGAATCTAACCCAGGTTCCATTTAGTTGTCATGTTTCTTTAGCCTTCTTTAATCTAGAAAAGTCCCCCTGCTTCTTCCGTATTTCAAGACTTGGCATCTTTGAATAGTCCTGTAAATGGTTTTGCATAATGTCCCTCAATTTGATTTTGCCTGACGTTCCCTCATGACTAATTCAGGTTTAACAATTTTGGAGGGAGTGTCACCGAAGTGATGCTGTGTTCTTAGCGTATCCTCGAGGGTACACGGCGTTGGTCTGTTCTGTCCCGGGTGATGCTAAGTTTGATCACTTGTTCAAGGTAATGTCTGCTACATTTCTCCTTATAAAGGTTATATACTTTATGGTAAAAAAACCTCCAACCATCTGAAGAGGGGATCCAGTTAAATCCATGCAATGGAATACTATAGAGCAGTTAACCAAAACAAGGCAGATCTTTATGTGCTACTATAAAACAATCTCCAAAATAAGAGTAAAAGGAGAAATCAAGGATACAGAACAGTAAGCACAGTATACTCTCATTTTATAAAAAACTGGGATACATAGGTATACACTAATTTGTACAGGCGCAGGGTATTTCTGGATGAATTCAACAGAAACTAGCAACCAAAGCTCTTCATGGAGGGAACCTAGAGGATTGGGGTGGGAGCAATGTTTATTATTCATTATACATATACTACTTCTAATATATATATCCTTTTTGTACTGTTGTATTTTCTATTGCTGGCAGATATTATTTCTGTAATAAAAAGTATCTTCAGGCCCTGACTAGTGTGGTTCAGTTGGTTGGGCATCAACCCGCAAAGGGAAGGGTTGCTGGTTCCATTCCAGGTCAGGGTGCAGCCTGGTTCGCAGGCTCAGTTTTGGTTGCGGCTCGTACGAGAGGCAAGCAATTGGTGTTTCTCTCTCACATCAATCCTTCTCTCCCTTTCTTTCTCCCTCATTCCCCTCCTCTCCAAAAATAAATAAGGACACACTTACAATTAAAAAATAAAATTAAATTAAAGTTTTAAAAAAAGTATATTACAAACAGTTCCCTGTATCTTTAAATATTCTTAGAGACTATGCTTTTAAAATGTGGATACAGCATAATTTACTTAATCCTATTATTAGATATTTAGGTTGTTTCTATTTTTTACTACTTTATATAACACTGTGATGAATATCTTTATAACCTTCTTATAACATTAATCATTGTGCATATTTCCTTAGGGTAAATTTCCTTAAAGTTAATAATTTTTAAAGCTTTACATCCATATTGCTAAGCTTCTTTTCCTCCTTCTTTTTTTAGAGAGGCAGAGAGAGAGAAACATCAATTTGTTTTTCAGCTTATTTACATTGATTCGTTGATTCTTATATGTGCCCTGACAGGGGATCAAACCTGCAACCTTGGTGTATCAGGACAACATTCTAATCAAACTGAGTTATCCAGTCAGGGCCCAAGCTTCTTTTCAAGAGATCTTATTAATGTATACTCCCAATAGCATACTTGCTATAAGAAAATTGTTTGAAAATTTGAAAAGTGGAAGGCAAAATCTTTTTAAAATGTTATTAATAATATGATTATTGTTAATATATTATTTTGTTTATTAGGGAGGTTGAAAACTTTTTGTTCACATGCCTCCTGGATATTTGTATTTCTTCTTTTCATAAAGTGTCTGTTGACAACTTTTACCTTGGTTTCCATTTGGGACATTCCATTTGTCTACTATGTGTATTACAAATACATCATCGTATGTCATTTGCCTTTTATTTTTATTGTTATATATAGATATATTCATCTTTTAAAAATAAATTTTCCATTGAATTTAGACTGAGAAAGGTAAAGTTCTTCAATACCATGAGATCAGATAAATATTAGCCTATATGTTATTTTTTTTAGTTCATTTTGGTCATTTAACTGTTTACTCCATCTGGGAATTGAGTATGCTTGTTAGTGATCAACCTTCATTTTTCCCAGAGAGCTGCATTTTTGTTCCACTACCATATTAAGTAATCCATCCCATTCCTATTGTTTTTAAACAGTTTATTTTGAAATAATTGTAGACTTACAGAAGAGCTGCAAAGACAGTGAAGAATGCTCCTGTACCCACTGATTTTAAATCCTGACTTCATTAAATTCCTATTTGTGATTCCTTCCATTTTTAGTCTTTGGTGAGATCCATGTAATACATTTGAGAAACATGTTTATTCAGAATAGTAAAAAAGCAAAAATTTTGTGTGTGTCTAAAAAGACTGCATTATCACTACCAAGTTTCAGAGATGATTTTCATTTTCTGTTTACTATCCTTATCTCCTAAATATTCTAAAATAAGCAGTTTACTTTTATAATAAAAAGGCCAATAAACATTATTTTAAAGAATAAAACGGGCCCTGGCTGGTGTGGCTCAGTGAATTGAGTGCCGGCCTATGAATCAAAGGGTCGCCAGTTTGGTTCCTTGTCAGTGCACAGGCCTGGGTTGTGGGCCAGGTCCCCAGGAGGGGGACGTTTCTCTTCCTCTCTCCCTCCTTTTCCCTCTGTCTAAAAATAAATAAATACACCATGGCTGGTATGGCTTAGTGGATTGAATGTCCAACTGTAAACCAAAGGGTCGTCAGTTCAATTCCCAGTGTAGGGCATATGCCTGGGTTGTGGGCCAGGTTCCCGTGGAGGGGGAGGCATGTCACAGGCAACCACACATTGATGTCCCCCCCTCTTCTCCCTCCCTTCCCCTCTCTAAAAATAAGTAAATAAAATCTTAAAATGGTTAAGAATAATTCATTTAAGAATTTAATCTAAGTGATATTTTGTTCTAGTAGTTTTCCACTCATGCCTTTAGAGTTCATTAATAATTGTAAGTACTTGGGAACAGAGCCATCCACCACGTAAAATCAGTATAAGTATCAGTGTAAGTACATTGAAATTGGTCAGTCTTCTTTGAAGATTCCTCAAGGATATAAAGATCACTATTTTTTCTACTCTTAGGCTCGGGGAAACACAGGCAGTATTAGAAGAGGCACCTTAGGAAGTTTCTGAGGGAACATTGGCACAGTCTTCCCCAGATGAAGTCTTCGTCTATGGAAAGTACAACCAAATAAATCAGTCTGCATCTTTTGAAATGGAAATTCAAGGACCAATGCTTTCCTAGCAGAGATTGCTGGGATAATTCCTGATAGAATTAAGCAAAAAGGATCACTGTACTTAGAGTGTCTATTATGTGATATCAATGAAAACAAACTTTTTGGTATGAACTGTGAGGTCACTGGCTATATGACATAGGTCTAAGCCATAGCACTTTGGGGCACTATAACTCATGAAGTTGGGAAACAGAACACCCACACAAACCAAAGATATTGGTGAAATGAGATGGGTCGAAGAAGGGTTTTCCCACCTTGGCTTTTTAAAAATTAAGAGACAATTTTTTGGAGCAATTTCAGGTTTATAGAAAAAGTGAACAGAAAGTACTGAGTTCCCTTATACCCTCTCACCCCCATCCCTGTTTCCCTTATCATTAACATCTTGCATTAACAAATGTATTATTATCGTGGTACATTCGATACAGTTGGGGAGCCAATATTGACTCGTTTTTTAAACATGCATTTTTAAAAAAGATGCATGTAATAAAAAAAAATTCTCACCTGAGGATATTTTGGGGGGGGGGGGAGAGAGAGAGAGAGAGAGAGAGAGAGAGAGAGAGATTAGTCAGTTGCCTTCTGTACATGCTGTGATTGTGGACTGAACCCACAACCTAGGTATATACCGTGACTGGGAATCGAACCCACAAACTTTTGGTGTACCAACTGATGCTCCGACCAATTGAACCACCTGGCCAGGGCCAATACTGATTCACTGTTAACAACTAAAGTCTAATGTTTACATCAGGGTTCATTCTTTGTGTTGTTCATTATATGATGGGGAAGCACAAAATATGGAACTCATTCCTTGTATATTTATTCTTACATGTTTAAACTTCAGTCACCTTCAAAGTGTTCTCAATTTGATTCAATTCACTTATTGAGACATTTTTTCCCACTGCCCAAAACAATTTTTGAACTTGTCAATTTTGAGGCCTTTTAGTGTTTCTGTCATTTTTTGTTTCACTTCTTCCACATTGGCAAAATGTTTCCCTTCGAGTTTTTGGTCAAAAACTGCTGAACACTCAGCGATGTGTGGGCAGGTGCACTTGTAAATCACCCATCATGAAATGGGCAAACATGCTGAAGAGTCTTCAAAAAAAATTCACTGAAGCTGAACACCGCCTCTCACAACACCAGCTGGTACAGACACAGATGGGTTCCTACAACACTCACCCAGCAGGGGCAGCCTGTACTACAAGGGGCCCACCCTTCAGAAGACAATCCCTGTTTTTTCTTTTGTTGAGTTCTCACTTGTATATGATTTGAAGATTTAGTGTAATTATCTGTTATCTACCATTACAACTTCATACAGAACAGTTTCCCTGCCCTTAAGATCTGCTGTACTCTACCTATGCACCCCTCTGTACCTCCTGCCCTGAGCCTTTGACAACCACTGATATTTTTATTGTCTCCATACTTCTGCCTTTTCCAGAACGTCATATAGTTGGAATCATACAGTACACAGCCTTTTCAGATCAGTTTCTTTGATTCAGCACTATGTGTTTAAGTTTCTGTCATGTCTTTGCATGGCTTGGTAGCTCATTTCTTTTTATTGCTAAATAATATTTCATTACATGAATGTACCACAGTCTGTTCATCCAGTAACCCACTGAAAGTCATCCTGGCTGCTTTCAAGTTTTGTCAATTATGAAAAGCTACTGTAAACATTTATGTGCAGGAGTTTACATGGGCATAAGTTTTCGACTCATTTGGGCAACAGAAAACATGATTGCTGGATCATACGGTAAGAATGTGTTTTCTAAGAAACTGCCAAACTGATTTCCAAAGCGGCTGTACATTTTGCATTTCCATCGGCAGTGAGTGAGCGCTCCTGGTGCTGCACATCCTCACCACACGGGCTGCATGTCCACGCGCATGACAGTAGTAAACTGATATGGTTGGAAGAATAGTTTTTCAATTTTTTAAATTGATTTTTGAGACAGAGAGCAAGAGTGAGAGAGCGAGAGCGAGAGAGAGAGAGAGAGAGAGAAATATCGATGTGTTGTTCCACTTGATGCACACACTAGTTGATTCTTGTGTGCGCCCTGACTGGGGATCAAATGTTGGTGAATTGGGATGATGCTCTTACTTAGTGACCCAGGCCATACTTAAAAAAAAAACAAAAAACTTAATATTTACTTAAAAGAAAAAATTCCCCAAACAAAATGAAGTGTTTAAAAGTATATACGTTGGCTTCCAGTCAAGATGGCAACATAGGCAGACATGGCTCACCTCTTTGCATAACCATATCAAAATTACAGCTGAAATATAGAACAACCACCACTCAGGAATGTCAGAAATTGAGCTGAATGGTAATCTGACCATCATGGAATCGAGTTGAGTGGAAGTCTGACAACTACAGAATTGTAGAAACCACAGCCATCCAGATGGTAGGAGGGGCGTGGATGCAGAATGGGCTGGCCCCACACTCACGTGGATAAAAATTCAGGAGGGATATCTCAGGAGCGAGGAGTCCCAGACCCACACCAGGCCACTAAGCCCAGGATTCCACTGACAGGAGGATAAGTCCCCACAAATTCTGGCTGTGGAAACCAGTGGAGATTGAGTTGGTGGAGGAGGCTGCTGGAGCCCTAAGTCGTTCATCTGGGGAACCCACACATGGACTCACCTACTCAAACTCGCTCGCCCTGAACTCCAGCGTGGGGGTGACAGCTTGAAGGGCACCAGTGGTACACAGGGAGAGACTGAAGTGTCTGGCATCAAGGCAAGCAGAGGCCATTGTCCCTTTGCTAAACCTTCCGATTATGAGTTTACTACTATCATGCGCGCGGACATGCGGCCTGTGTGGTGAGGATGTGCAGCACCAGGAGCTCTCACTCACTGCCGATGGAAATGCAAAATGTACAGCCATTTTGGAAATCAGTTTCACAGAGCCGGTAGGCTGGTGCCATCTCTGAGATTCTATCAACTTGGCAAACCCTATGTGACTCATCTTGGAGATCCACAGAAACCCTACCCCTCCCAATTTACGGGACAACCAAGCTGCTTTTCCGTAAGAATGGCAGGTCTTGGCTCCTTAATCCTATCAAACAAGCAGGAGCTGGCTTCAATGAGCCCTAGCAGCAGCCAGATTAGAGTTGCAACTTGGCTTCACCTGGGAATCTACAAGCCCAGCACAAGTAGCAGCCTTCTTAGATTGTTTTACACCTCAGGCAGGGTGCCCTGGGCAAAACACAAGTGGGGGCTGACCTTGGCCTGTACCACCCGGGAAACCCCAGGGTTAACACACCCAGTGGAGAGCTACAGACCTCAGGTGGTGGAGCACCACCACCCTGCCCCCACACAGCTAATCCTCCATGGAAGGCGGAGGTTGGTGGGAAGTGGTCACACCCAATTCTTGCAGTTGCCTGGCCAGAGTATATCCCTCCCATTGACCTGCCAACAGCAACCAAGGCTCAACTACAAGAGCTGGGTGTACTCAGCCCACACAATGGGCACACCTTGAGTACTCAGCCTGAGTGATAGGGGAGGCTGTGCTACTAGCCCCTACAAGACACATACTACCTTAGACCACACTATCAAGACAGAGTCAAAGCAGCTCTACCTAATACATAGAAACAAACACAGGGAGGCTGCCAAAACAAAGACACAAAGAATCATGGCCAAAATGAAAGAACAGATCAAAACTCTAGAAAAAGAGTTAAATGAAATAGAGATAAGCAATCTATCAGATGCAAAGTTCAAAACACTGGTTATAAGGATGCTCAAGGAACTTAGTGAGGACCTCAGCAGCATAAAAAAGACCCAGTCAGAAATGAAGGATACACTAATTGAAATAAAGAACACTTTACAGGGAAACAACAATACAGTGAATGAAGCCAAGAATCAAATCAATGATTTGAAACATAAGGAAACAAAAAACAACTACGTAGAACAACAAGAAGAAAAAAGAATTTAAAAAATGAGGATAGCATAAGCAGCTTCTGGGACAACCTTGAGAGGTCCAACATTTGCCTCACAGGGGTGCCAGAAGGAGAAGAGAAAGAGCAAGAAATTGGAAATCTATTTGAAAAAATAGTGAAAGAAAACTTCCCTAATTTGTGAAGGAAATAGACATGCAAGTCCAGGAAGCACAGAGTCCCAATTATCATGGATGCAAAGAGGCCCACTCTAAGACACATCATTATTAAAAAGCCAAAGGTTAAAGACAAAGAGAAACTCTTAAAATCAAGAGAAATGAAGTTAGTTACCGGAAGGTTGACAGATGGGGTTGGGGGAATTAAGAAGTACAAATAGCTAGTTACAGAATAGCCATGGGGATGTAAAGTATAGTACAGGAAATGGAGGAGCCAAAGAGCTTATACATACACATGGCCCGTGGATATGTACAATGGTGGGGGATTGCCTGAGGGAGTGGGAGGTTTGGGTGGAGAGGGGCAAAAGAGAAAAAATCAGGACAACTGTAATAGTGTAATCAATAAAATATAATTAAAAAAATAAACGTATATGCATTATATCCCCACCTCACTTATGTATTCCACTATTTGGTAAAGTTATTTACTTTATTTTATGTTTGTTGTCTTCAGAAAGCTACATGATTCATCTCAGACTGTTGGTGTCCTCCATGGCTTTGGCTCAGATCTTAGAGCACTGGGTCAATGATCTAAGGAATCAGTTGCATTCTTGATTGCTAAAACACTATAATTTCCCTACTGTCTCCATCCCTCACCCCACCCCATCTCATTCATTTAAGTTATCAATGTTCTTTATACTTGAGTAATATCAAACTACCCTGTTATAGTAGTGACAAGTTACACAGTTATTAAGAGATAATATGGGAGTAGTAACATAAGTTATCATGTAATTACCTTTCTTCTCAGAGGCATTGCCACGTAATTAAAGCAAACCTGATATAATATTTTGCAGCAACTAACAGTGCCGAATTCTATATTCCCTCTGTCCTCCACCTGTCATAGTACAGGAAGACATTCTAGGTAAAGGGAATTTCATGTGCAAAGTAGCTAAGGCCTGAGAAAAGACCAGTATAGCCACAGCTCCCGAGCAAAGGTGAGAGCGGCAAGAAATGCAGCTGCAGGGACAGGAGACCATGTTGATCCTCTTAGGTCACACACAGAGCTTGGATTTTTAGTCTAAGTGCAACTATAAGCCACTGAAGGATTGTAAGCAGAGGAATGAAATAATTCAATTTCTCCCTAAAATTATTATTTTTGGCTACTGTGTAGAGAATGGAATGGAGTTCAAGAAAGAGTGGAGGTATGGAGATCAGTTAGGAAGCTGTTGTATTAAGTAGAAAACAGGCCTGCATTAAAGTCATGGCAAAAAAGTGGATGAATTTGAGATAAGAGATTAGTACATCCTTAATATTGAGTCAAAAGGACTCACTGAAGGTTTGGACAGAGGTAAAGGAAGCCATCAAGAACGGCTCCTAGGTTTCTAGCTTGAGATACTGGGTGTTTACTGTCTCACGTACTGTGTGATAGATGGGTTGTGCGGCAGGAACATTTACAGAGGCGGCAGACACAGCATGCGAGCATGCCTGTTTGCAGAGCCCACCCACCCACTACCCTTTACAAAGTATCACTTCATCTCCAACGCTGCTGAGGGGGTGGTCAGTTGACATATTTTGTCCTTGTAAATCAATGCTTATTACTAATTGGACCAAGGGGAGGGCATCTGTCCCAACAGCAACTGACTTATGGCTTCTCCATCGTCCTACTTATGAATCAGGCTAACCTAGTATTCTCTGTCAGGAGCCAGAATGGAAAGCAAAGACTTGGAAGCTGACTGTGAAGTTGGGAGAAGCAGACACGCAGTACAGCTGAGTAGCATTAACCTGTTAAGCACAGGAGTGAAGATCCACAAACAGCTGCAGTTGGGGTCTTTAGAACTGATTCCAACCTAGAATTACCATCTGTCTCCCCTCTCAGTGCAAATTTGTTTAGTGTGGCTCTTGTTTGAGATTCCTATAATAGTCAATACTTAATGAATCCTTACTTTGAAACATTATTTCATTTAACTTTTATAATAACCGAAATGAGGTAAGTAGGTACTCATTTCCTCATTTTTGTAGATGATGAAACTGAAGCTTAGAGATGTTATTTGTCCATAGCCCCACAACTACTTAATGACAGTACCAGGACTCGAATCCACATGTTTTGATCCACTATCTTAACCACTGTGTTACAACGTCTCCTTTAATACTTGTGTTTCCTTAAAGAAAATCTTTATCCTAGGCCAGATGAAATGGGTTTCTCTTCCTTTTGACCAAAGAAGTCAGATGAAAAGTGCCTTAGAGTTCCAACCAAGATGGATGCATCCGTAGAGACCCTTCACTTCCTCGCACAACCAAAAGGAGGATAACAACCATCTAAAATCAATAAACAACCAAATGCTCCAGAAAATCAAACTGCATGGAACTCTGACAACCAAGGAATTAAAGAAAAAATCAACAGAACCAGATTGGTAAGGAGGTGAACCATGCGAGCCTACTCAGAAGAACCAAGGCGAGGCAGCAGAGGGGCGGGGTTGGCTGCCAAGCTCAGGGGCTGTGTGCGAGCAGCTGACTTAAGGGGAAAACTGAGACTCAGAGCTGACTGTGAGCTATGGCTGGGGTTGCCGCGGTGGGAGTTTCTCCATCTCACATGAGAGTTCATTGGAAAGTGCGCTAGAGCCCAGCAGGAGAGCTAAACTGTTCCCTCTCTGGCCCCTCCCCCACAGGCAGCACCACAGTGCAGCAAGGAGGGTTGCCCTGCTCTGGTGAATACCTAAGTACCTGCCACCTTACAACTTAACAGGTGCACCGAGACAAAGAAATAGGGCCCAAATGAAAGAACAGAGCAAAGCTTCAGAAAGAGAGCCAAGTGATGAGGAGATAGCCAACCTACCTGATGGAGAATTTAAAGCCCTGGTGATCAAAATACTCACAGAACTGACTGAGCTTGGTCGAAAAATGAAAGAACAAATGAAAGATACCCAAAATTAAATAAAGCAAAATATTCAGGGAACCAACAGTGGCAGGAAGGAAACCAGGACGCAAAGCAACAATTTGGAACAAAAGGAAGAAATAAACATCCAACTTGAACAAAATAAAGAAACAAGAATCAAAGAAGTGAAGAGAGTCTTATAAACCTCTGGGACAACCTGAAATGTTCCAATATCAAAATTACAGGGGTGCCAGAAGGAGAAGAACAACAGCAAGAAATTGAAAGCTTATTTGAACAAATAATGAAGGAAAACTTCCCTAATCTGGCAAAGGAAATAGACTTCTAGGAAGTCCAGGAAGCTCAGAGAGTCCCAAAGAACTTGGACCCAAAGAGGAACACACCAAGGCACATCATCATTAAGTTACCCAAGATTAAAAATAAGGAGAAAATCCTAAAAGAAGCAAGAGATAAGGAGACAGTAACGTACAAAGGAGTTCCCATCAGACTGTCAGCTGATTTCTCAAAAGACACCTTGCAGGCAAGAAGGGGCTGGAAAGAAGTGTTTGAAGTCATGAAAAGCAAGGACCTACATTCAAGATGACTCTGTCCAGCAAAGCTTTCATTTAGAATGGAAGGGCAGATAAAGTGCTTCCCAGACACGGCCAAGTTAAAGGAGTTCATCATCACCAAGCCCTGATTATATGAAACATTAAAGGGACTTATCTAAGAAAAAGATGATCAAAAACACGAACAGTAAAATGACAACAAAGTCACAACTATCAAAAATGAACCTAAAAGACAAACAATGAAAACAAAAACTAAGCAAACAACTAGAACACGAACAGAATCAGAGAAATGGACATCACATGGAGGGTTTTCAGTGGGGAGGGAGAAGGGAGAAATGGGGGGGAGGTACAGGGAATAAGAAGCATAATTGGTAGGCATAAAATAGATTGGGAGAGGTAAAAAATGGTATAGGAAACAGAGGACTCAAAGAACTTACATGTGCAACCCATGGACATGAACTATGTGGGGAGGGAATGCTGGAGGGTTGCAGGGGCAGGGTAGAGGAAGGATAAAGGGGAAAAAATTGGGAAAACTGTAACAGCATAATCAATAAAAAAAACTAAAAAAAATAAAAAAACGAAAAGTGCCTTAAAGTCAAAGTATGGCTGCCCTGCTATATCTTACCCGCCTTCCATGCCACCAAGCTCTTTCACATCGTTGTAATTCTTTAAAAAATTGAATAGAACAAAATAACTTACTGTATTGTGGGGATTTTAAACTGTGCATATAAAAATAGGATAATATCATACATTTATATCCTTTCTTTTATCTCTATCTTGGAATACTTTAATGTAGGATAAAGATCCAAATACAACTGTGAAAAACCAATTTCCTCTTCTTCTTTCTGAAAAATTGAAAGAAAGTGTCCTGGTGGTGATCTCTTATGATGCAAGATTTTACAACCTGCTCCTGCATGGCTTACGGACTTAACTCAGGGCAGACTTTGGCTTACATGGCATTGAAAGGCCAAGAAAAACCCACAACATCCCTCCCTGTCCTTTTTTTAAGAGTCTGTTACTAGTAGGCTGTAGAACTGCTTGTCCCTCAGACATCATTATTTTTATGAGTCATGGAGGCAGTGCAAGAAGGAGCAGGAAGTTTACTGGACAGCACTGAGCACATGACTGTCGACAAGGGAGGGAGACTAATTAAAATATAGTGGTCAAACTTCTATTTCAGTGAATTTTTAGTTCTGTGTTCATCATCATAGATGAGTTATTTTTTTTCAACTGTGACATTTTTCTAGCCACTTGCAAGAGGACAGAGTGTTTATGTGAATACCTTTCAAGTTCAACACCTAATTCAGTTTCTGTGGAAGATAAGCAACTCCACAGTGTGACCCCTGTCTTTTGCACAGATGTACATCAACTGTAATCATTAATATGATGACTAACTTACAGCAGGTCAGAATATTTTAGATTTTTCTTTATTAAAGGAAGGTATTTAGAAACAAGGGTAACAGTGACACTGTTATGTGTCTAGATCATGTTGTGCTACAAAAATATTTATGTTTAATAAAGATGCTAACCAGATTTCTTTCTACAAAGACATGTGTTTTAAATGTTTTATAATTGCTTTACTACTTCCTTAAAATTGATTTTCAGAAAAATCATGTAGCGCTGATAAGAGCACAAGATCACTGTCTCTACACTGTGTTCTAGTGTTAGCCTAATTACTGGAGTGGGAGAAAGTCTGAAAAACCCTTAGCCATTACATTCATATATTTAACAAGTCACAACCTTGAAATCTTGCTCTACCTGAAAGCACCATTAAAAGTGCTTGACTATTATTACTAGAGGAAATTTTTAATAAAAGCTAATTAAGCTACACAACTCCCAAGTGGTTAGCTGATTTTAGGGGCTAAATTTCTGGTACTTCTAATTATCCCTGATGGCTTTACTTAGTGTTTCACAACCATGACAGATGACAGTGAAAAACTGCAGCGAAATTCATCTACCCTGACACTGCGCTAACCACCGGCTTCTCCCTCTCCAAGGAAAATCAATACTCCGTTTGAGTAAACACGTTTACGGCTTTATTAGGACGTCTTGCTTGTTCTGTAACAGCTCCTCGAAGCTGTGGCAACAAATCGACTCAACTCAGTTAAACCTAGAGAGCTGGGTAAGAGGCCCATCGATAAGGCTGTTATAAAAATAAACTGCAGGAGATCAGAAAGCTGGAGCAAACAGTCTGGTAAATGTCAATATTCTCCCTTACAGAGGATGACAAAAACAGTGAGATCATGCAGAAAGGCTTTTTCCCTCTTAAAAATGTTTCTTGTTTTACTGGACAGAGCGCTTCTACTTTTTGTGCACAACTCTCCTTAATGAGATTTTGCTCCCTAATTCCATGTGCATCTGGAGCGGGAAGCTGAAGTAAATACTTGCTATGTTCCTGCCATTTCAGTCTTTATTCTCCTTCATATTTAGAGTCTTGCTTTGGTTTTCATTGACTTTATAAAATGATGTTATTCAATTTATCTGGAATGCCTGTGGTGGTTCAATCTTACCTGCTTTTATTAATGAAACAAAACACTTTATCATGTACATTGGGAAGTCATTTCAATGCAGTGTTCACTCTTGCTATGATATCTGTGCAACCCGATGTTGTACCTTCCATATTGGGCCTTCCACATTTATGCATTTTACAAGAGCAAACAGTGTTAGCTTCAGACAGGCCGCACGACCTCCTGACTCATGGCAGTATATAAAAATGTCTGCTACCTATTAGGAGCAAGCCTCCACAGTGGCTACAGCTCTACCAAATAAGAACTCATATACCTTCCTTTAGATGTTCACAGGTTGCTCAAAGAACGAACATCTGGCAGGAAATTCCCACTTCAATTTGGCAAGCTTAGACTACCCAGATGTGACAAAGTAATGGTTTCCCCCCACCCCCATTTGAAAAATTCTCAGACGTAAATTTTTTTTTCATTTTCTATGTAGTCTAGTTAGTAAAATTTTGTTTTGTTTTGCTTTGATTTCATATTGACCACCAACCAGTCATGAACTCAAGTAACAACTCATGACCCATATGTTAAACATAGACTTTTCTGGAAAAAGGAAATCAACAGACATTACATTTTGAAATAACTTAAAAAGCTACCGTGCCTGCCAGGGTAAGGTCTGACCCAGCAGGTATTTGCATAATGAAAACCAAAGCCTAAGTGGTGTCAGATGGCACAGTGACTGACATGGACAGGAAGTCAGTCCAGAGCGAAGGTTCCCCTGCAATAATGGCTCAGCACCACATCCTCCCACACAAAGTAAGCGACTGAGCCACAGAGTGTAACACACAGGCGAGTGTGCGTTCAGTGCTATAGCTATGAGGATAACTTACTTCCTTTTTCTAGCGGTTGAAAATGGAAACCTGTCAAATACTATTAACGGGGCATAGCACATTGCATTTGAACTAAAAAAAAAAAAAATCAAAGAAACTTTTAAATGCCCCTAATTCAGGAAAGAAGCTCTTGAAGAGTACCACTAAGCACTGTTTTACTCATATAGATAAGATACCCTTTCCACCCCAACTCCTTTAAAAAAACTGCCCTAAAGATCATTCTTTCTTAGGGAACAAAAACGTACATCAGGTTAGAATCTAAATTTTAAACCTAAATGTGTGATTTCTTGATGTGGTTCCCAAAATAAAATAAAATTTTAGCATATGTTTCTGTTTATTGTTAAAGCCAAACATCTTGGATACTCATATGCCTCCCCCCAACCCCCGTGGAAGAAAAAAAAGAAACCAAACAAACCTACATCAAAGGCTTCCATGCATTTGGGATATTGACTCTTGACCTATATAATTCCAAGAGGCCTATATAACAGACTGCTTAACTGACAACTTCCATTTGAGTTACAAACATGTATAATTACCGGATTATGAATTAATGAGCCAGGAGATCGGGTTTCTAGTATTGAATATTTACCATTAACTCTCTTTCTTTGGACCTCACTTTCCTCATCCACCAAATGGGGGCTTTTGAACAGTTTCATACTGAACATCAACTCATTCCAGAGAGTTGCTTCATGAGCCACCAAGCAAAATCTCGATAGGGCCAAATGGGGATTTGTTTGATCTCATTTCATGCTGGTTCAGATAAGACCTTGTAACATAGTTTCACTATTGAAAACAGTTTGAAAACATGAAAACCAGAAAATGTGATCTTTAAAAATATTCACTTTCAGCACTAACACTGTAAGCTGCATGTTAAAGACCCACGGGTCCAAAGGCATAACTGCTGGATTAAGGAGATGACAGTGAGTTTATTTAAGCCCTAATTCATTAGCAAGATAACTAATATTGTCACTATTTAACTCAATTCAAAAACCTGTATTTTATCAACTAATAACTCCTCACAGCAGGGTTATTCTAAAATTTTAAGAGCATTTGATGATAGAAACTGGTTTTAATTTTCCATTTATTTCATGGACTACACATAAAATATACACATCTTAACTCTATAAAATGTCAGTGATAATTAGGTAATTGAATGCAAAACAAATTAAGAGCCTGTGTTCACACCCCAGCTTTGGGAACTCATATATCTTATGTAAGAAGAGCTATGAATTTAGTAATAGTGGTGCTAATTTTCGTTAGTTTTATTCAGACTCTGTTTATAGTAAACAGCCTTATAATTCAGGCATTACATGTCATACAAACTTTCATATAGTTCAGAGAGTTGATTCTAACGACTTACTACTGTGGCTAAGACTTCTTCTAGGTCCCAAGGTTGGCCAGACTATGCATCAGCATTAACAATATGTAACTTTATTTTGTATTATGTTAATTACAAAGCCAATAAAGGCACAATGTTAACAAATCTGAACATCATGGAAACAAAATTTAATTTGAATACATTTAGCTTTATGAAAACATACTATATTGCTTTACTTTTTTCATTTTGCTATTAATGACTGCCGAAATTTCTTTTAGGTCATTGACTGGCACCAGTTTATAGACTAGTGTTTAGAAAACCACTTTGGCTATTTCTCCTCACTTGGAGGGGAAGAGAAAACAATATACTAATGGAATGCAGCATAACAAAATTTTCATACAAACGTGCCCTGACCCATGGTCGAACCTGCAACCTTTTGGTTTACGGGATGATGTTCCAACCAACTGAGTCACACCGGCCAGGGCCAGGGTACTAGTTCCTTGAGGTAACATTCATGTTAATGAGAAATTCCAGACTTCACCCTAAAATCATACTGTATTCCATGTGAACCAATGTTATTTCTCTTTTTTATAATGGCTTGAGGATTATCTTTACCTCTTTTAACCAGCTTGGACTTAAATAATCTTAGGCAAGGCTCTTGAAATGCAATTCTGGTTCAGCATCAGCTTATCTAAATCTCTGGCTGTGTAGCACTAGAACAGTATGTCATAAAGTGTCCTATGACTGTGCAAAGTGTGACTCTTTATCCCCCCTGCCCCTGCATGAACTTGAGCTGCTGTTGTGAATTTCATATTCCTCATGACCAATTCAGTACTATACTTCATTTGGTGGTTTAAAGGAAAATTGCTGCTTAAGAAATAAAACACCAAGATGTCCTAAAAGATGAGTTAAAAGATGCAAAGTTACTGCTGCTCTGGGGTGGGGTAGGAGCGAGCAGCTCTCATCTTAGTCATCTGCAAGTAAATCCTCTGTGGACAGTGGGTCATAGGAAGGTTTTGGTTTTCTAAGTGAAGAAGTGTGAGAAATGATATATTTAACACTCAGCAAGTTATTTTTAGTCTTCTGAGTTGGACAGCAAAGGAAGAAGTTGGTGCAGAAAAAAATCACAAGAATTCTGCACCACTTCTTTGCATAGCATGATGTTAAATAGCAATTAAGAAAAACGGGACAGTAAGCTATGAATGTTAGGGAACAAACAAACAGGTGAGAATGGAAAATATGAAGATAATTTGGAGAATCTCTACACCTGTCAAAAGTATAGACAGAGGATACATGAAAAGGAAGTAGCATCCCTATTCTGGAAACTTAAACCTTTTTTTCTTTTCTTTTTTAACCAAAATTCTTATCTGAACATGAATTAGAAAGTGAAATTAATGCTCCTTGTTATTAGATGGGAAGCAATTATTTACATTGCGATTGCCAAGAGGCTTTAAGAATAATTTGCATATTGTAGGTAATATCTTTTAGGGTAATATTCTTTCTCTGCTAAAGTTGTTATGAGAAATTTGAAAATAAAAAGTATTAGAGGCAGCACAGTTAGTTTATTATCATTCAAAATAAATTCTTCTAAGCTATGTCATGTGGTACGGCTCTTAACCACATTTAATGAAGCTTTTTAAATCCTAAGAATGTTGGTCCTTGGGTAAGGTCTCTCGTCTTTCATCTGAAAGTCATATCTATGTGCCTGTGTGTAAAATCTGTCCAATGTATACTCACTTTTAGTCTAAAGACAATGTGTAGGTCTACACTATATGTGTACAACTGCCATAAAACATTCAACCAAGTCATATTAGATTAGCACACGCTGATATTGACAGCCTGCTGGGAACATATTGATTAAGTCTCCTTCCATGTATTTGTTATGATTTTCCTCCTCAGTTTCATTTACTGGGAAGACACAGGGGAAAAGATTTCACCAGAACACTGACAGTGCTTGTCACAAAATGTTCTCAATGTTTCCATTTGTCGCTATGGCAGTTCCAAATGAAAAGGCAGACCTGCTGTGACAAAGCACAGCAGGACAACAGGGAGAAATTTTCTCCTGACCCGGGAAATTAGGAAATCATACTTAGAGATTACAGAATGGTCTCCACTTCCAAGGGTATAATCGTAGCACTTGGGCTTTTGTAGGAGAACCTGAAAAGGGTAGTTCCGTCAGGGCTGGCTAGTGACAAATAAAGGGCAAATGTTACGAAGTGCTTCAGATCTCTAAATGGAACAAGGAGGCACGCTTGTAGAGGCCAAAGGGCTTTGTCACTGTCACTAAACCCTTGAGATGGAACTACGAATTTAATGTATATACATTTAGGGTACTCATTTCAAAATTCTACATGAGAAGCTATGATGTAGTCCTGTGTTTGTTTACACCTTGTGTGGCTAATAAGAACACAGGGCACTCTGGTGCTGAGATACGTGATTAGGACATGGTGGGCGAGGTGATGCTTTATCCAAGAACTTGAAGTTGGGACTGATACATAGTTATGCAAAGTCACAAAAGACAGAAACACTCTTAAGCCAGCAAAAATTGAAAGTAATAGGAGGCATATATTAACTGTCTAAAGATAGAATATGTCAGTCAGAAAGGAGATGCATTTATCAGGCAACAAAGCAAAGAAAAAGGAACCACATAATAAATATAAAAGTTGTCACTGCCCCTCTGTTTTCAAGGTAGAGGGGTATGCTTCAACAGCTGGAGTATTTAAAATCCTGACAGAAAGGCTTTCCTTGGTGTAGAGATAGGAATAGAGGTTTTAATCAACGGGTTTTTTAGTATTTTAAACTAACAATACCACATCTATTGTGAGACGGATGCATCAGCCTGGTGCTACTCGACAGTTGATTCATGTAACTCCCTGTGTTTGGATTCCATGCTGACCAAGCAAGTTTATGATCTGGCTTTTTGTACCTCTGTAGTACAATCAATTCTATTGCTTAGAAAAAATGGTCCTGGTTCAGACTCACTGGGGACTACAGCCCTTCGATTCTCTACCCTTTCCCTTTTGCAACAATCTTACCTTGGAGTCCTGAGAATCCTATCAGATAACAAAAGCTCCTGCTCAATAAATGAAGTCATCTATTCAGATAATAGGAAGATTCGCCTTGGCAAAGCCCCCTTTTGTTAGTAAGGCTGGTCTTGGTTCTTGGTCCTAATGATGAGATTTCCCTAAAAGTTTAGAGCAGGACCCAGCAGTGACTGAGAGCATGGCTTTTGGAACAAGACTGCCTGGATTGCATCCTGGTTCTGCTATTTTCTAGCTATGAGATGTTAGCCGAGTTACCTAAACCCTTTATGTCTCAGTTTTCTCATCAGTAAAATGGGGTTACAAATAACCTACTTCAAGGAGCTTTTATAAACATTAAATGAGTTAATATATATTAAGTACTTAAGATATTGATTGACTAATGGATGCTCTGTAAATTTATCTATTGCTATTACTGTAGAGCTTGACTTACATGGACAGAATGTGCTGACCATGCTGACATGAGAATTCCATTGCTGAGATGGCAGAGCTTTCATCTCATTGTGTGACTCAGTCAGTATCTCATTGTCATGGGAACTGATCAGAGTAAAGTGAGAAAAATGGCTGTGTAGCTGAGGTATTACCAGTAAAGTACTATCTACCCTCAGGCTGCCTTGCACTTTACCGACACTGGCTTCAACAGTGTGTGCTGAAACCCAGTGTTGGACTCAGGGTGCGGTGAAAGTGGACAGAGTGAGGAAGGTGCCATGTGTTACACCAGGGGCGGGCAAACTACAGATTGAGGGCCAAATCCGGCCCATGGCCTGTTTTTGTACAGCTGGAGAGCTAAGAAAGGTATTTTACATTTTAGTGTAAAAACCAAAAACAAAACAGAAAAATAAGCAAGTAAGCAAACAAACAGAGTAAGAAAATTATACAATACAGCCTGTATATGGCTTGCAAAGCTTGACATTTTCACAAGTTGGCCCTTTACAAAAAAATTTTACGGGTTCCTGTTTCACAATCTTTCCTTTTTATTTACTTGCTGTAGCCTGACAATAAATATATAATGAGGGTAGGTAAGTAGAATGAGATCTTTAAAAAAGCTGAAAATCCTGTAACAAAGAATCCAAGTGCTTTTCACGGGGTAGTCCATGTATCATTTTAGTACAATACCAATGGGTAGCTAGCTGTTTCTACTTCAGTATCCTAAAAATGACTTCGCTTTCCCTGGAAAAGTCTGTCCGTTACTCTCTAGTACTGGAAACAGTACAGGTAACCGGATGTCTGAAAGGGAATCTGTTGTTGCAGAGCCAGAGAGGGTCCCTGGGCCAGAAGGGCTAATTAGGTTATCATGGGATCTATAGTGCTGTACTAAATATCAAAGAAATAGAACACTTAATGTTTTAAATATTTTACGTAAAAAGGCTACAATGATACAAGTTTAAAAGTTTCTGTATTAATATTCCTGGTTTGACCAATTTCTAACCAGGAAATCAATAATATTTCCCTAATATATTACAGAAGCTGACCCAATTCTGGATAAGATATTTTTAGCCTGCATGGATGTATATAGCTCTGAGGCAGTATGGAATAGGAAAAACAGCTGCAAAATACTCTAACCAATGATGAAGCCTTTTAGAGCAAACAATGACAGTACAGTGGAATGTTATCTATGGTATGTATTTGTATCAAAGAATAGAGCATGAGCATGCTACCAGTCTAATGGTTCACAGCTCATTTTGTGGTACATTTAGACAACGGAATACTACTTGGCTGAAGAAAAACAAAAAGGAAACCTTATTTCTTGCAACATTATGGATAGACCTGGAGATTATTATGCTAAGTAAAATAAGCCAGTCAGAGAAGGACAAATACCATATGAGCTCAGTTACATTGGAATCTAATGAACAAAACAGAAACAGAGGCATGGTCACAGAGAACAGAGTGACAGCTGTCAGAAGGGTTGGGGAACTGGATGAAAGAAGGTGAAGAGATTAAGCAAACAAACACACGCACGCGCGCGCGCGCGCACACACACACACACACACACATATGGTCTGTCCAGAAAGTATCCAGCCACATGCTATGAAAAATGGAGACATTTATTGAATATACAAGAAACACTGTTCATAGGACAATGATGTCTCAGTCCCCTTCAAAGTAGGCACCTTGGGACCTCACACAGTTCTCCCAATTGCCATCAGCTGCCCTGTTGTATTTTTCTGAATCTCCTTGAAGGTCTGTAACAGCTTCCCTTTCAAAAGTGATTTTAGTTTTGGGAAAAGCCAGAAGTCACAGGGCACCAAATCTGGTCTGTAGGGGGGCCGAGTCACCTTGAGTGATTTGCTGTTTTGCCAAAAAACTCTGCACAACACATGATGCATGAGTGGGTGTGTTGTCATGATGAAGCTGCCAATCACCAGTTGCCCATAGCTGCAGCCTTCTAAATCATTCAAATAGCTTCTGTGGAGCAGTGTCCCAGCTCAGCACAAAATCTGATACAGATTCATTGCTTTACTCACTCAGTTATTTTAAATGCAACAGCAACACAGTACACATGCTCATTCAACAGTATCTGCCACCCCCACTGACTAGTACAGTGAAGTCATCATTGTTCACATATGCATATTCCACTCCACTCTCCTTGGCTGCCAGGTTACATCGATGTCACGCAAACCATCCTCGCTATATTAACAATGGTTGGACAGACCCTTGTGTGTGTGTGTATGTACACACATAGGCGCAGACAACAGTGTGGTGATGGCCAGAGGGAAAGGGGGCCGGGGGGTGGGGAGTAGGTGGAGGTGGGCAAAGCAGGGAGAAATAAGGACAGAAAGTGACTTTGCTTGGGAGGCTGGGTGCACAATGCAGCATGCAGGTGATATTTTATTGAGTTGTACATTTAAAACCTGTATGTTTTGTGAACCAATGTGACCCCAATAAATTTGGCTTGAAAAAAAAAAGACTAGGTATAAATAATTTCAAAGAAGAAATATGAAAAAGTTATGTTGCTGAAAAAGACCGCTTATATACATACTCATATATATATTACACACATATCATATTTTGCTATGTGTAATTCATACCTTTTTGCCCAAATTTTTTAGGGAAAAATAAGGATGCGCATTATACATGGGTACACATTATATATGGCAAAACATGGTATATAGTTGTGTGTGGGGGTATATATATATATATGTATTTTAAACAATACTAAGTTAAAACCATCACAAAATCTTTAATGTTTTCCATGGCTCAAATTACTTTCCAAGGAAGAACAATGGTTAACTCCATTTGTCTTTTTTTTTTCTTGTCATGCTTGAGAAATAAACAGAGATCAGGAAGGACTTTTCTGGGTTATCATTTAAGAATCTAAAGCTTTACATAGACCATAACCTAGTTTAACTACACTTAACTAAAAGGATTTTAGATGTATTTCAATATCAGAATCTTTTAAACAGACTTTAGATCAATATAAGTCATCAAGCCAAGATCTCCTAATTGTCTTAATCTTGTTTTTGAGTACTCATTTCAAAAATGATTTGGTTCTTATAAATTGTGCCAGTTCTCACTGAGCTTGAAATGGACAAAAATTTAACCCTTCCTAATAAAATAAACATGCAACTGTTGTGTTAGCAACACATGTTTTAACCAAACAATCCAAAGACATCATCTTTAGCTATTAGCAGCACACTGTTTAATACCCATCACAGCTTGTTTTAAAGAACAACGATGTGTTAACATTTAAGCCCGAAGGGCTATGAATACACTATATATTGTACTTGGTGCAGCTTGTTTATGAAATATTCTGACAGACACAATTAATCTTGTGAAAATGACTAGGGTAGAGCATAATAGCAAATTATCTTTAAGCCCAAAATACATATTTTTCCTATAGTAAAATACCCTCTACTATTACAATGATAGCAGCATATGGAAAGAACATTAGGAGTTAATTATTTAAAAGAAATTAAAAGTTATTAAATTCATAAATCTTGGTTATACAGTACAGACAAGGGTTAAAGAAAATGTTTAATTTATAAGTAAGTGTGAAATAAATGAGTCTTTACCGCCAACAAATGCATCTCCAGCTCCGTTGGTATCAACAATTTCTTTCTGGTCCTGATCCAAGACAGCAAAGGCAGTGACTTCACTTTCTGCAATTAGAGCCAAAGAAAGGCAAACTGACTTCTCTTTGTAATACTCAATATATAAACTCACCCAATGAACTTGAAGTTCTTCATCATTCATCATTCAAAAAGACAGAACATGAGCTGCACGTTCTGTACATGAGTACTTGGGAACCAAGGTGCAAAGTCACCTGTAAGTAATGCCCTTTTTTGTGTGTATGTGTGTAATTTTCAGCATTCAGATGCTGTACGTGCTTTGTTAAGAGTCATACCTAGGTAGTTCAATTTTGGGGGAATGACAGTAAGTGGCAGCAGTACCTTTTTGGACAGCACAAATACTTGAAAAGAAACTACAAGCTAAAGGAAGTGTTTGTAAGGATTAAGTCATGAACCTCTAAATAACGCTTTGAGCCTGACTGCATTCTGGGAAGTGAAATCTTGGATACAATAAAGAGCTATAAATTTTAAAAAATATAAATAATGACTTGTCTTGGGTGTTTCTCCATAGAATATCACAATGGAACAATAAAAATATAATTACTATTCTGTTACAATACTTCATGCTAATGTCAAGGATTACTGATTTTAGTTGGCTTATTACAAATAACCTAGCCTGGTTACTTTTTACTAAGGAGTCACTATTTCTTCAAATTATGTGTCAACCAGCAGAAGGGAAAGCTGCCTCTGAATGCATGGGCAGAACAAAGGAACAGTGCAATGGACTCTTGTTTTGCAGCAGTCTGGACTAGTGCTTGGTTGTTCAGACTAATACAGAGTAACCTAATACAGTACTTTATACTTGGCACATGACAATGGAATGAAGTTGCTTGTGATGAAATCTGGCCTAGAGGACATCTGCAGAAGATTGGTCAGTGCTTTTTATTGGGGGCTGGACTTCTAAAATCAGGCATATGCATTCCTTATGGGGACAGATGTGGTCTGAGACTGGTAAACTTCAATCTCACCTAAGATCAAGAGGGAGGGAAAAGGAGATCTTGAGAACTTGAAGGTCTTAATGAAGAGCCTAAAGTCTCAAAAAACATGTTGTCTGCCTTCTGCTACTAAAATATACTTTCAATAACAGATAAGCACAGATTTGAAAATGACAAAAAAGATCCTTTTGGGAAAACTGGCATTCAAGAAGAGGACTCATGAACTTAGTGAGCCCTTTTGACCAGATGGCTGCAGATGCTAAGAAGCCTTTGTACCAGAAGTATCTATTTAAAGTCTTTAAGTAACTAACTTTCCACCCATTGTAACACCAGAACCTACATGGCAGTTAACAAGATTTTGATTAATTGGAAGTTAAGGCACAGTTATCTAGGATTAAATTTTCTAGGGAGTATGCAGTAGATACTGTTACAAAGGCAAAAAAATAAAAAAAATGTAAGCAGACTTTATTGGAAATAATTAGGAAAGGGTTACAGTTTGATTTAGGAAAAGGTCTGTTCCATAAATATTTATAAAGAAATCTGGTTTTATTACTTCCCAGTACAAGTCATACTATAAAGGGAATTAACAACTATAAACTAAGAACAAACAGGCACTAAGTAAGTAAAACGAGCTAAGTTAATGATACCATTACCATTTATAATAGGGTTACATTATGTAACAATATAACATGTCTATAAAACATTTTAGATAACATAAGAATTAATTACTAGACTATAGATTTGAAAATAATTATATATAAATGGTAAGTAAGTCACAATTAGATCTAATTCTTTGGTTATTGATTTTTGGTTGGATAAATCTTTATTTATGTATAGAACCTAATCCCCAATAGAGATTATTTTGAACTTTGTTCTTAAGAATCGTGACTTCCTGGTCTTAATCACAGAAAATTCTAAATGAACGCATTTATACTGTACTTTTTTTATGGACATATGTGTAGATTCTTGAGTTGCCTTATCCTGAGGTGTCAAATATGGTGTCATATTTTACTGAAAAATAAGGTAGAATTATTTTCCACCTTTTGTACATATTAATACAAATAAATATAAGAACATTAAGAGTGTAAAAGAGCTGTCATAAATCAGTATAGACACAGCCAAGTCTCTATTATCTTCTATATCTAGAGGGCTATATTATGAGAACACCTCAACATTTCCAAGATCCTAAAATGTGTTTTAAATCACTAAAAAAGTGTTGAACAATGTTCAATAATATTTAAGTTCAATTCTATTTTTGGTACATTCTTAGTTTTTTGAAATGTGATGACCTGGTTTACAGAGCTATTAAAAAAGAACCTCACACAATTAACTAAACAGAATTCACAAGCATGACCTATTGCATGGCCTTCTAGACAACATACCATATAAACACATCAAGAACCTCACTAAATCGGGGTGGGAGGACTTGAATGGGAGTAAGGGGGTGAAAAGTGTACTTGAACATTCATTTAAATAAAAATTAAAAAAAAAAAAGAACCTTACTAAATCTTAAGACACACTTATAGGCATGGGCACCGTTCAGTCAGTGAGGCCCCATGACTCTCACTGGGACCTGTTTCTTATGCGTGAAATGGGCAGGGAGTAGCTGTGGGAACAAGTAGCAAAAATGCCTTTTTGCTCTAGCTGTATAAAAATAACAGTTAGTTTTGATGAAGTACTTCTACTTAAAAGATTAAGATAAGTCAGAACCATTCTTTTTCACCAAAAGTTTCTAACCAAACTTTTTGAAAAGCGAGAAGGAAAAGGATTGGGCATGATTATTATTCCTATTTTCCAGATTTCTGTAAGACCAAACAATGGAGAGCTCCCGCAAATAGACAGAAAGCAAACAGTAACAATTCAGCTGATGCCAGATTTGTTTGGTGTCATTTATTAGATAAGACCCTCAGGGTACCTTCATTCAGAAGAATGAAACTTAGCTTATTTAAAATACAAAATAGTAAAAATTCAAACATTCCCTGGACACTTTATACAAACAAATAATTTATTCTTCACTTCACTATGACATAAGCTTCACTATCTAATCACTGAAGAGACCAGTCAGGCTAGAATCAAAACTTCCTCACACACCTATAATGCTATGCCAATTATAGTAGAGATGGTTAGTTCATACAAATGACACAGGATCTAAATAAAAAATAATAGCAAAAAAAAAATTCAGTCACTCCGTGCCAAATAACTATATTTTAGCATCGTGGACACACAACCCCATGATAACAATAGCTTTAGAAATTCTGTTCAAGGTATTTTAAAATGCTATGTGTTGTTACTGTTTTGTTGATGTGACCTCTAACTTGTAGAGAAGAGATAGTTGAAGGAGACACATGGCAGGGTGAGGGGAAGGAAGGCAGGCATTTTCAACCTCAGGGTGGGCTGCAGTCGCCACACCTGCCACTGCTCCCAGCCGTGGAAAAGAGAGAACAGTGATGGCAAAAAATTTCACCAGGGAATGAAAAGCAAGACTAGGTAAAAACCAGAACTCTTAAGAGTCTTTAAAGAGGTCCCTGCACCTTGGCCATTCCTTATACTGAGGTAATTTCCAGAGTACTTACATTTTTGTTTGCTTGTTTTTTATTAACCTTTTATTTGGAGATCATTATAAACTAACAGGGAAGTCTGAAGAAAAACCCACAGAACTCTCACATAACAGTTTGCCACATTTTCTTTATCATTCTTGCCACATATACGTACATATTATTTATTCTTCTAAGCCATTTGAGTGTAAGTTGCATATATTATGCCCTGACTCCTTAATAATTCATTAAGTTTATTTCCTAAGAACAAGGATATTCTTTTAGGTAACCATGGTACAGCTGCCAAATTAAAAAACTTAATACTGTTATTTTATCTAATTTATATTCCATATTTTGACTCTGTTAATTGTCTTTTATATACAAGATCCAGTCCAGAATCAAACATTGCTTTTAGTTGTGCTAGTTTGTTTTGAATTTAACCTTGTGAATAGATAATGTACACATGTAGTTCAAAATACAAATATATAAGAAGGCATGCTCCAAAAAACTCCCTCTCAGCTTTCCTCTCCCAGTCGCACGGTTTCTAGTCCAATCAGGTTATCACTGTTACTGTTTTTCTGTGTATCCTTCCAGATTTCTCTAGCATATAGAAACAAAACACATTCTTACTTTTCTCCTTAAAAAAAAAAAGAATAAAAAAACATAATGTGCAGGCTGTACGTGCTTTATCACTCGGAGATCTTGCTATGTTGGTAAACAGAGAATGTCCTCATTATTTTTTATTGTTGCATACTAGTCCATTGTATAGATACACTACATTTTATTTAAGCAGTCCTTTATTGTTAGACTTTCAGGTTGTTTCAATCATCTGTTATCACAAACAATACTGCAAAGTACTAATCCTTTTATTTTAAATAGACACTAAGTATAGTCATTTTACTTAGTAGCCAAGTCAATAACATAATTCCTGCTCTATATAGGGGACTGACACAAGGAAGCTAAGTTATTATACAAACAGTGTGAAATATGCCAGTGTCGAAGCACAGGGGAAAATGACAATCCAGGAAACGCTTTTCTGTTCACTGGGATACACATGCCAGGATCTGAGCAAAGACACCCTGCTCAGACTGTCCTAATAAATAGGGTAATGAAACAAATGACAGATTCTGCTAATAATAGAGATTTATAGAACAATCCTAATTAATGAGTACTTTTGGGGAATGAAGAGCTCTGGATTAATTCAATTTTTTGGTTAACTAAAGAAAAACACAAAGCTTTATTAGTTCAAAATCTTTCTAAATATATTGATATAATATTATCATATATCATGACATTCCTGCTTTAATTAGTTCAGTTTATTGAACACAACGAAAATTTTCTTTGATAGCAGAGAATCCTGGAGCACAGTTAATGTCATTATTCTGAATATCAATTCTCACTGTAGTTCCAAAGGCACAAGTGCTTTCATGAAAGGCAGGATAAATGGAATGGTGGGAAGTACACTGGATTAGGACTCAAAAGACTCATGATTTTAGTCTGGTTTTGGCTCAGCTACTTTATTCAACAAATACTTAAGAGCTTATCATGTGCCAGGCACTCTATCAGAGACTTAGAATACAGATGTGAATAGGACAAAGACCCTGTTCTCATGAGACCTACATTCTAGTGAGGAAAGATAACATACAAGCAACAAAAAAGTGAACAAGATGATTTGAGATAATAATAAATGCCACCAGTAAAATAAAACAGGATGTGATGAAGCATGACTGTAGAAGAGAGTTAACAATTCAGATGGGTGTTATTCCCTCACTGAGGAGCTGATGTTTGAACTGAGATTTCAGTAACAAGAGGGACAGCCGTGTAAAGATCCAGGGCTAGAATATTCAAGTGCAGAGGCACTGGGCTAGCAACAGGCTTGGTGAGATAAGTCTGTTTAAGGATAAGAAGGCCAGTATAGCCTTGGTCCCTGTGGCTCAGTTAGCTGGAGTGTTGTCCTATAAACCAAAAGGCTGCGAGTTCAATTTCCAAGTGAAGGCACATGCTTGGGTTGCAGGTTCAGTTCCCAGTTGGGGGGCAACTGATGTTTCTCTCTCATATCAATTTTCTCTGTCTCTGGAATTGATAAATACATCCTTGGGTAAGGATAAAAAAAAAACTTATACAAAAAAGAAGGCCAATATAACTAGAGTATAGTGTAAGGAGATCAACTGTGTATGGGGGGTAGGGGGAGAAGGTAAGGGGAGATTGATGGAATTTCATTCTAAGTAAAATGGGAAACCATTGGAAGCTTTTAAACAGAGGACTGATGTGATCCCATCTTTAATTTCAAAAGATTACTCTGGAAGTCTTACAGAGAATGGACTGAATGGTGAAAACTGGGAGTGGTGTCAATGATGCTACTCACCAGGAGACCTGGTGTAAGTCACACTGTAACTTAAAACTCAGTTTTATTACTTAGAAAGTGAGCATTATACTTGCTCTAGCTACTTTCTGTGACTTTTATGTGGATTAAGTATTAACAACATTATGAAAGTACTGTGTCAAACATAAAGCCCTATAAAATTTGTAAGTTGTTCTTAAGAGCTTATTTTCTTCAATCAAGCTACAAGAATTTATTGAACACTAGCCATGAGCTCTTCATAGTTTGTTAGACCCTTTGGGGAATATATAGGAGATATATTAAGACATGATCCTTCTTCTCAAGGAATGTAGGATCTAGATGGAAAAAGGAATCAAACATACGTGAAAGAACTGTGAAATGCCATACAAGGTAACACTTACTACAACTGCAACAGGAGTTCAAAGAAGGAAAGGAACAGTGTAGTTTAATGAAGTGGAATGGTTTCATGGAAAAAACTGAACTTAAGCTAGGTCCTGAAGCTGTGGACAGTGAAGAGGACAGCTAAAAAAAAGGTATATGCACGTATATCCCAGGAGGTGTGGAGAAAGAAAAAAGCTTGTATGTCAGATAAGGCAAAAAAATAATGCAAGTCTTTTGGGTCCAGCCATCTCTGGGGAGAGAGCAGCTGAGAGGAAGCTTTTTCATCCTGTACAGCATCCAGTCCAGAATCAAACACTGCTTTCAGTCGTGCTAGTTTGTTTTTAATAGTAGTTGTAGCATCAGTTTTTTTGTAAGTTGCAGGAATAATTTACAGATCATACTCAGGCCAATCTGGAGATTAAGACGAATGGCACAATGTTGTAAAGAAATGATAAAGCCTTGTTTCACAGCAGGCCAGCCTTTGTCATCCAACATTGTGCCAATTACTGCTAATTCCTCTCGGAGCTGGTCCTACTAATGATCCCTAACTGGTGCTTCTACTTCCTTTCCCAAAGTAGCGTTTTAAACAATTCTCAAGCCACCAAGTAATCCCCACCCTCCGAAAGAACAGCTCATTAGGTGTCATGTCTCTGCACTTCGCTAGTTAGGATGAACTATCAATACTAATAGTTATGTCCAACAAGGCAAGGGTTGTTTATGAGACTGCAATAAGATGGGGGATAAATGGCACCTGCTAGACCTGGCCTATTCATAGACCACAATACTATTTACACTTCTTATGACCCACAGACAATATACAAACTGATCAGGCCACTGAAGTCAGTGCAGCAAGGCTGGTGTCATTAATTGTGTGATATGTGGAGTCCTGGCACTGGTTACATCTGGACAGAAGAAATTTGTGCCATGCTAGTTAATCATTTGAAATGAAAAAGTAATGCCATCCCCCAGAAAAAGAAGAAAAGAAGTTTCTATTTTTAATGTACTGACACACTGTGATAATATCCCCATGAAAATCTATTTTAAAACCTCATTTTAGATTTATACAAGTAAATGTTCTATGTGAGCTTTAATATACAACATAAGTATCAGCAATTATTTTTTATTTCACCACAGTGGCTGCTGATAAGGAACGAGCAAAAGGCCCCATGTTCTGGTGAGCTCATTCCCAAAGCCTGGAAGGTGAGCATCTAGGAGTAAGGTTCACATTTTCTGGTACTGATGGCACTATCCTAAGTTCTTGCACAGTGAAGGAACATGTACTGGACCACACAGATGTCTTCTAATCCTGACATTCAGATGTCTTGGTTTTATTTATATTCTTTAAGATTTTATTTATTTATTTTTAGACAGAGGGGAAGGGAGGGAGAAAGAGAGGGAGAGACACATCAATGTGTGGTTACCTCTCATTCACCTCCTACTGGGGACCTGGCTCACAGCCCAGGCGTGTGTCCTGACTGGGAATTGACCTGGGGACCCTTTGGCTTGCAGGCGAGTGCTCAGTCCACTGAGCCACACCAGCCAGGGCATGTATCTTGTTTTCAAAGGCATGGAGACAGAAACACCTTTTACACCTTCAGGAAGGTCACGAGCACAAACTTTCACTTTCTTTAGAAGATAATGTGGCTGGGAAATACGAAAATGTGAACATTTTATTTAGCATGCTCCAAGATTAGAAAGTCACTCGACATCAGATAATTCTTTTCTTGATTATACATTTACACATTTAGCGAGAAGAAATGGGGTTAATTATTGAAACCTAGCAGAAAGCCCATTATATTAGGTACTTAAATAAATACTTGGTGACTGACTGACAGTAGAATTTAAAAGATTTCTAAGCTAGCTATCAAGTATATTTTCTGGTAAACTAATTTAACATACTATTTTAACAAAATAGGGAAAACTCCTGCATTCCTTAGATATTTTCTTAGTGGTTACCCTGGGGTTTACAATTAACATCGTAAAAATATAACCATTTACTTTGAATTGATACCAACTACTTTCAACAGCATTCAAAACCTCTGCTCCTACAGCTCCTTCCCCACCTTATGCTGTTGTTACAACGTACATCTTCTACATGTGTGCCCATTCACATATATTTATAATTATTCCTTAATGTAGTTGTCTTTTAAATCATGTATAAAATAAAAGAGGAGTTAGAAACAAAAATATATTATTACTGCCTATTATATTTACCTGAGTAGTTACCTTTACTGGAGTTTTTTATTTCTTCATATGGTTTTGAGTTACTGTCTACTGTCCTTCAATTTCAGCCTGAAGGATCCCTTTAGCATTTCTTGTATGGCGGGACTATCTACCTGCAATAAATTCCTTTAGCTTTTAACCAGAAATGTGTTAATTTCTCCTTCATTTCTGATGGACAGTTTTGTCAGATAGAGAACTTCTGTATTCTCAAGCCCATTTTTTCAAGTGTAGAATTACAAATATAATTATCAAAAAAGCTAACTCACCAAGTAGATTCTCCACAATTCATTTTTTATAATTTTTTGTTATTTTTGTCGTCACATTATCTGTGACCAAAACATTTTCCTTTGTAATTCCTCGCTGGCCGCGCATTCCCCTGCACCACTGCGGACTGTCATCCGTGATGCCATGAGGGTGGCGGCTGACACTGCAGCCCACAGATGGGGCAGTCCCCAGGATCTCTTTCACGGTTCCAGAGAGTTCTCCAGCTACGGATTGGTGCTGCACGTGTCAGGCAATGTTAGCAGTCCCACCAAAAGGGATAGTTCCACTGTGCTTAATGGTTTTTGCTTCTTTCTGTCTCATGGTCAGAGGCTTCGATGTGAGGGCAGCGGCAGAAGGCACTGCCTCCATCTGGGCCTGTCTGTTCTGAACAGTCAGTTTCACCATGGTCCTCAGACCCTTGCAATCACCATCACCAACCTTTTTCGGAGACAGGCCCCGGGGTGGGGGTGGAGGCCGGGGCAGACATGGCACTGCCTTCCCCACCAGTGCACCTCAGGTGCAGGACTTTGATCTCGTTGGGGGACAACTTCGGGGACATGGTGGAGGCGCTGGTGTCTGCTGAACATGGATTTGGGACGACTGAAGAAAAGTTGCACTGTCGTCTCCTCTGAGCCGAAAGCTGAAAAGCCACAAGGCATTTTAATTTACTGAAGCTCCAAGAAGAAAAAATTGTAGTGTGGCCAAAGTTCAGTGTTGAACTCAAGATAGGAAAGCTTTTAAGAAATTGGTTGCTGATTTTACTTTGATAATTAAATACAAAAACCTATGATCCTTTAAGGCTCACCTAATTGGTATCAAATGAGTTTACTTAATTACAGCTGTACATTAAATGCATAGGGTTTGTCTCATCTCAAAATAATTACATGTGCATTGTAATGTGAATTATGGAAGATTAATTTGTAGTTTATTGATTACTCCCTAAACAGAGACTGAGACTCATTAGGCAAAGTTATTATCATTGCAGTTTTGATAAATAGTTCCTAGAAAAGGTTCCTGAATAATATCTGCACTTAACTTCTTTAAAGGAAAGGTATATATGTATCAGAATTGGTACTGCACATTTATTGTAAAGCGCTAGCCTAAAAAAAATGTGTTCCCTGAGATGTTCAGGTGAGAGGCATATATATATGTTTACATATGTATATAAACTCTCCACTTGTTCTGCACAGAGCTAGATATTTCAAAGTTTATAGTAAAGGCTATAATTACTTCTTTAGAAGTCTTTTAGCATAATGAATAATTACAGGTCAAACTACTACCTCTAACAAACCATTTCCTAGCATTCATCAGATAGAGGAAGTGACAGTTAACTATCATGTTAAAGAAAGCTTCTGCTATGTTCACTATACCCAAGGACCACTAGAAAGGGGCCTAAACTCTATTTATCTTCCTCCATTCTGTGGATAGTTTACTATAGCAGTTTCCCCCCTTTCTTATATTTTTAAAAAATGAGAAGGGAAGAAAAACTGATGTTTGAAAATGCATGTAGAATTAATTATTAAAGACATAAATACAGACTCATCATGGGACAAAATATCCTAACTCTAGAGGTTTGTTTGTTTTTTAAATGACTATGTTGATTACTTGGGAAGAAACAGACCACTTAAATTAAGTACTTTTAATTTTGGGGGGTGTGGGGGAAGGAAACTTAACCACCACCAAAAAAAGTCAAATGCTTGTTCATTTCAGAGCCAAACTCACAGATAGAGAACAGGTTGATAGCTGGGGTGCCGGGGGCAGGGGGGTCGTTGGGAGACTGCGTCCTGGGGGCTAGAGAGATTGAGAAAAACAAAAAACCCATGGGCGTGGACAACAGTGTGGTGACTGCTGGTGGGAGGGGAGATGGGGAGAGACGGAGGAGGGTATGGGGGATAAAGGGTGATAGAGACATGACTTGGAGTGGTGAACACACAAAACAGTGTACAGATGTGTTGTGAAATTATACACCTAAAACCTGTATAATTTTGTTAACTGAGGAAACAAAATATTTCAAATGCAATGTCATGAATGTGGCCTTGTATTTTCCTTAAATATAAAATAGATGTCAGTTAAAATATGAGATTTTTCATGTCTAAAAAAGATGAACTTTTCAGACCAGCCCGTGCCTACTATTTTTAAATGCACTCATTATTTTTCAGTTTCCTATTTCTGCTCTATTGTGTGACAACTCCCATTGACCACGAGCTTGTATTATTTCCCTTCATTTGTTCTTGGATATTTTGCACTGTGTGCCAAAACAAGTTCTCTGCTACCACAGAGCCTGAAGAATGAATGTGGCTGCTTACCGTAAATGCTAACATAGCTAGGAGTGCTGGCGTTATTAGGCTTCAAAAGCAACAGAGGTAAATGCTGAACAGATATGTTGAGCCACTCCTCTGCATTTGGAATTTCTAACTTTGGCCACTGTAGCTTTGTTCTCACTAGTAGTTTTCTGCCATTTTCTCCCTTTAACTACAGAGACTGAGAGGAAGACCTCAGCATAGTAATCCTGTCTACTCTCGTGTTCAATGGGTCTATCTTTGAATTTAACTAGTGGCTTCCTCTCCTTTTTCACTTCCTTTCAGTCTTTTCCTTGAGTTAGCTTAATCCCTAAAGTGACTGAGGAATCATAAACTGCCATTCTTCTACTATACAAAATATCTGTATTATGCAACTCACATTTCAAGGGACTTAATATTATTAGTTTTGAATCATTTTGTTCAGATTAAATTCAGATCTTTTTCTAATAAATGACAAGATGCACGAGGGCACTGTAATCTAGGCAAACATAATTATACAATTATTGATGAAGTTCCTGTTGATAAACAATGCAAACATTAGGAAATACTATTTTGCAATTAAATGATGAAGAAAGCTGTTTATTGCCTTCCATTCTATCCTCTGTTAATAAGATTGAAGTTGCAGATGTTCCTGTATGCTGCATTGAAGTTAAATGGTGCATGATGCTCTAGGTGGTTCCCATAACCTTGCTTTGTCTACTATGAACTGACTCAATTGATATGATAATAGAGAAGAGAGCTGGGCTAAGCTGGCACAATTTGCATAGCCTTGAAATTTGCCATTATTGGACAGCCAACTGCTTCTAAAAGTTGTTAGGTTGTCACCGACAACAATGTGTTAGACAAACAATATTTTGAAATTAACCACTCAGGTGGGGGCATCACTTATTGAAGCTTTTATACCATCAAACAAGGTATTCATCAATGCATTTCTAAAGCTAACAATAGGGAATTCTGTGATCTTCTCTGGGATCAATTACTATTAGATTTAGTACAAAGCGAGCAGACATCATTCAGGGGTCACAAAACAGTGTTAGCACTTGCTGCTTTTTGACACAGGCATTCTATTTGGAGAAACATCTCTCCTCTTTTCAAAAAAAACTAATTTCTATCTCATTATTAAATATTATATTTTAGATTTAGAAATAATAGTCTTCAATGTTGCTCAATATTGTACTTTACTAATGAAAAAAGTACCATATAAGAAGACCCCATACAAGAATAGCAGGAATAGTTCCGATGCATGAAAATGAAATGACACACTACAAAACCTCAAATGCTAAAAAACAAATCCCCATATATTCCATAAACATTTTAAAAATAAAAGAAAAATACCACACATATAAGGGAGAATTGGGAATCTCTACATTTAGAATTTATGCGCATATCACAAATGCAAGGAAAAGAGGGAGTAAACGTATCTTTAGTGGGTGGACAATTAAACAATTAGAAGAAGAGAGAACTGCAAATGAATGGGAAGAATGTAATTTAAAGTTAAAAAAATAAAACTGTTAAAATCCTAGAGGAGCCAATGCTAATAGAGGTGTAATACAAAACAGGAAACACGATTGGGCTGCTCTGTAATACCTAGAGGTCAATATTAAAGATTTAACTCCCCAAAGAGCAAATTCCCATATGACTAGCTGGATAAAAGACAGGGTAAAGGAATTTAAAGAAACACCAGATGAAAGAAACTGAGCATACACAAGATTAATATTTTAAAGAAGGGCAACAAGAATGTTTTTAAAATAAACCCTACTCTTAAGATTAACTCAAAGTTTAAACAAAGTTTGTTCCGATTTTTTGTTTTTAGTTGGTTTAAATCTTAAACTACAATAAGACCTTTCATTTGGAGCATTAGTTTTCTTTCCAGAAGACTACAATATAATAAAACTATTAAGGAAAATGAAGCCCCTTGTACATTGTATTTACTGCCCCTCCTTTTTGGACTAATCCCCATGGGGAAACTATAATCTGTTAACAAGGACTGTGCTTCCTGTCTAATCAATATCAGGCTTACCATGTGACTTGCCTTCAGCTAATGAAACGTGACAGGAAGTGATGCAAGAGCTGTAAGAGCTACTGTGTAGTTCTTTCATCACGCCTTTTCCCCTCTACTACAACCCAGCATGCACCGGATCGGGGCTGCCCTTCACGCTGGTCCAAGAATAGAGAAAAATGGAGTAGTGAGTCAGTTAACACAATGAAGAATGGGGACACAGGAAAAAATAAATATTTATTATTGAAAATCATTAAGATATCGAGGGTTATTTGTTATATTTAGCCTAATCTGGTTAATAAATATAAAAAAGGGCAGCACTGTGGTATGTAATCCTAATGAAATTCAAAATTATGAGCTGAAGGCTATGGAATAACTGGTTATTTACATTTGAGAATGCCTTCAATTTGTCTAAACCAAAATATTACACTAAATATTCAACAAGTGCGCTCTATTTTTTTTTTTTTTTGGTAGGGGAATCTCCTTTTAAAAAAAATTTTATCTATTTTTAGAGAGAGGGAAAGGGAAGGAAAGAAACATCACTGTGTGGTTGCCTCTCATGCACCCCCTACCGGCGGTGGGAGGACCTGGCCTGCAACCCAGGCATGTGCCCTGACTGGGAATCGAACCAGTGACCCTTTGGTTTGCAGGCCCATGCTCAGTCCACTGAGCTACACCAACCATGGCTCAAAAAATGCTTGTAAAGAGCATCTGGATAAATGTGTTATACATAATAAAATGTGCCTATGAGGATGCCCTCCCCTGGTCATGATTATTCCTGTCCTTAACAGTTTTCTTAGCAAACCAGAGACTCTACGGGCTTTTGATAATGGCAGAGAGGTAATTTAGACCAACGGTCTCATTAAGAACAATGAGAACATCTGGACAAAGTGTATGTTTAAAAAATGTGCTTGAGGGACATCTGGTCAAGATAGTGGCATAATTACCTGGCTGGTGTGGCTCAGTGGACTGAGTACTGGCCTGCGAACCAAAGGGTTGCTGCTTTGATTCCCAGTCAGGGCTCATGCCTGGGTTGTGGGCCATGCCCCTGGTAGGGGGAGTGCCACACCTTGATGTTTCTGTCCCTCTCTCTCCCTCTGTCTCCTCCCTCTAAAAAGAAATAAAATCTTAAATAAAAAAAGATAGTGGCATAGTTAAACACGTCTCTCCTACTCGTGCAGCCACATCAAAATTAAAACTAAAACATAAAACATTCATCACTCAGAACCACCAGAGATCAAGTTGAATGGAAGTCTAATAACTACAGAATTAAAGAAACCATATCAGTCCAGACTGGTAAGTGGGGCAGAAGTGGAATGGATGACTCACATCCACGTGTGGTGGCTAAAAATTTGGGAGAGATATCTCAGGAGCAAGGAGTCCCAGCCCTACATCAGGCCCCCAAGCTCAGAATTCCTGTTCCAGTTCCAGGAAGATAAGACCTGATAATTTTCTGGCTGCAGAAACCAGTGAGGACTGAGTCAGTGAAAGAACCTTCTAGAGTCTCAAGCAGTTCTCCTTAAGGAACCCACACACAGACTTACTCAAACTCACTCCCTCTGAGCTCTAGCACTGGGGGAGCAGCTTGAAAGGCACCAGTGGCATACTGGGAGAAACTGAGTATCTTGCATCAAGGTGGCAGCTGGGAGGACAGCTTTATCCCAGAGAGAAAGGTGGGCAGAGCCCACTGTCCCTTTTCTGAGGCCCCCATGCACAGAGTGACAGAGTGGGCAGGCAGGTGCCATACTGGAGACTCCATCAAACTGCCTAACACTGTTTTCCCTACCCTGGAGATCCCTTGAGACTCTATCTCACCCAACATACAAGTCTACCCAATCTGTGGACAGTGACTTTTCAGTATGAATGGACTGTCTTGTCTCATGCTTCACAACTTCCTAAATACTATCAAACACTCAACAGCTGGCCTCAGTATACCCCCAACCCCCATACCTCTTGCTAAGTGGCTCTAGGCCTGGCACCAGCACCAGCAAGCCTAGATTCATAGGTTGGCTTTGCCTGGGAATCTCCAAGTCCAGCACAAATACCTGCCATCTCAGATTGCTTTATATCTCATGCAGGGTGGCCCTGGGCAGAACACAGGTGAGGGTTGACCTTGGCCTGCACCACATGGGAAACCCCAGAGCCTGCACACCCAGCAGATAACTACAGACCACAATGGAGCACCACCACCATGCCTCTGCACAGCTGATACTCTACAGAGGGTGGAGGTTGGTGCTCAGTGGTCACACCCAATCCTTGCAGCCGACTGGCCTGTGTAAATCCCTCCCATGGACTCGCCAACAGAAATCAAGACTCAACCACAAGAATAGGGTGTACTCAGCCTACACAACGGGCACACCTTGAGTACCCAGCTTGGGTGATAGGGGAGGCTGTGCCCGTGGACTGTATATAACACCTACTATATTAGGCCACACTACTAAGACAGGGAGTCATAGAAGCTCTACCTAATGCATAGAAACAAACACAAGGAGGCTGCCAAAATGAGGAGACAAAGAAACATGGCCCAAATAAAGAACAGATCAGAACTCCAGAAAAAAAAGAAAGCTAAATGAAATGGAGATAAGCAATCTGTCAGATGCAGAGTTCAAAACACTGGTTATAAGAATGTTCAAGGAACTTAGTGAGGACCTCAACATAAAAAGACCCAGTCAGAAGTTGAGGATATACTAATTGAAATAAAGAACAATTTACAAGGAAACAACAGCAGAGTGGAGGAGTCCAAGAATCAAATCAATGATTTGGAACATAAGGAAACAAAAACAATCAATCAGAACAAGAAGAAAAAATAATCCCCCCCAAAAGAAACAGAACCCCAATGACAGTGTAAACAGCCTGTAAGACAACTTCAAGTATTCCAACATTCACATCATAGGGGTATCAGAAGAAGAGAAAGAGCAAGAATTTGGAAGTCTATTTGAAAAAAATAATGAAAGAAAACTTCTCTAATTTGGTGAAAGAAATGCAAGTCCAGGAAGCATGGAGTCCCAAACAAGGTGGATGCAAAGAGGCCCACTCCAAGACACATCATAAATAAAATGCCCAAGGTTAAAGATAAAGAGAGAATCATAAAAGCAGCAAGAGCAAAGCAGTTAGTTACTTATAGGAGAGTTTCCATAAGACTGCAGCTGATTTCTCAAAAGAAACTTTGCAAGTTAGGAGGAATTGGCAAGAAATATTCAAAGTCATGAGAAGCAGGGACCTACAGCCAAGATTGCTCTACCCAGCAAAGATAGCATTAAGAATTGAAGAGCAGATAAAGAGTTTCCCAGACAAGAAAAAACTAAAGTAGTTCATCATCACCAATTATTATATGAAATGTTAAAAGGACTTAAAAAGAAGATAAAAACTATGACAGTATAATGGCAATAAATACACATTTATCAACAACTGAATCTAAACATCAAACTAAGCAAACAAGAACAGAGACAGAATCATGGATATGAAGAACATTTTGATAATTGCCAGGCAGGAAGGGGGGTTGGGAGAATGGGTGAAGAGGTGAGGGTATTAAGAAGTACAAATAGTTACAGAATAGACATGAGGATGTAAAGTACAGTATAGGAAAGGAAGTAGCCAAAGAACTTACACGCATGACTCATGGACATGAGCAAGGGCATGGGAATTGCCTGAGGCAGTGGGGGGTGCTGGGGGGAGGGGGCAAAGGGAGAAAATTGGGACAACTGTAATGACATAATCAATAAAATATAATTAAAAAATATTAAAAAATGTGCTTGAAGGCATTCAAGGCCTAACAAAGGATTAAATGGTTACCAGGGTAGGATATGAGTTGATGGAAACCCTAGAATTGAGTCTGATGCTTGACACTGGTCGTTGGACAAAATTCTGAATCTAGCACCTGTGAAGACAGATGACTCTGGTATAACCTCCTCATCTTAGGTTGGGAACCCAAAAGCTAATGCAAGGGTTAAGGGTGAACAGGAAGTATATAGGCCTGGACAATGGACTATAGCTTGTCTTTCAATCATCTAAATTCCTAAGTTTAGATCAAGATGACTCAAGTGTGACAGTGTTCCTGTGCCTCCCAAAAGCAAACACAATTCATCCAATGCCTCAAATTATTTCTAGAAGGAATTTTCCAAATACAATGTATTGCTCACAATAAAAAAATAGTACTATAAGGAGACAAGCAAGGAATTAAAACCAACAGATGTTATACAACAGAAAGTAGCCCAAAGATATTGAACTGATCAAACAGAAGTTTGAAATAACTATACTTACTAATCAAAACTTAAAAATAAACTGGGAATTACTGCAGAGGACTATACACTATAGAAAATTAAAATTGGAGTTAAGAACTCAATTGATTTAAATGAAAATTAAAAATAAGAATTCAATGTATAAGTTTAACAGAAACTTAGACTGTTTTGAAAAGTGTAAGTAACCTGGAAGATAGACCAAAAGAAATTATCTGTATAAAGCACATTGAAGATGCATAAGATGTTTTCTACATCATTTCTAAAGTGGGACTAGGACTAATGGTCAGAAGTTACAAGAAGGAAAATTTCCACTCAACAGAAGGAAAAACTTTCTCTCAATTTAGGGTTTACAAAATTGAAATGAATAGATCGGCTAGGTAGTGAGTGTTTTAGAAAGGGTTCTTGCACTGAGTTGGGAATGAGATATGATGATTCCTATCCATTTCTGAGACCTTAGGATTTTATTAGATTTCAGAGTTAACAGGGGGGAAAAATTAAACCAAAGTGTCTCATGAGAAAAAGTTCGGAAAACTATAGTATGATTCTATATATGTAAAGATATGTAATGTATGCATGCATGTACTTAGTAGAGAGATGTCTGGAAGCTAATCATTAAATAGTTGTCTGAGTGGGGGAATTTCAGTGGATAGTTTATATACAGAAATATGCTGAGGATGGTATAACCATGAGAGCAGAGCATCGCAACTAAGGATATTACCTTAGAATACGGATTCTCAAACTTGCTAGGACTACTACAATACTCTTAACACTGAGGATCCCCAAATAGCTTCTGTTTATGTGAGTCATGTCTATCAATATTTACTGCATTAGAAATTAAAACAGAGAGCTTAAAAGACAGCTAGATTTTTACAACTGCTTCAGTATTCAATCTTTTGCTCTATCACACATTACAAAGTCTCTGGAAAAGCCTACTGAAATTGAGAGTCTAAAAGGCAAATAATGTCTTAGTATTATTATGAAATAGTTTGGAAGTTCACAGAAGAGACACCTTGAGAGAATTGTGGAGACCTCCAACAGTTCCATACTTTGAAAGCTGCTGCCACAGTGGTCATCATGCTGAGATGGCTGACCTGCTTCCTCTGGACAAGCTGTAAGGGCAAGAATATGTCAGCTCCGCTGTGCTCACAGATGTGTTTAATGGGGTAAGCCAGTAAAGAGTTAGTAATGCTCTGCATCTTAGAAAGTAAAGACACCAAACAGTGCTAAATGAAAGCAAGCTGGCCAACAAGAATATTTTAGACTTCTCTAGGCAAGTAAAGTGCCACTGTGCTGATCCCTTGATGCAATAATAGACCTGAATTATCCCAGCCTATGACTGCTTTGTTGTTATAGCAAACAACAACAAAGTTTGATATACTAGACAAAGTAGGCTAGCTGAGACCCAACATGGTAGAACTAACAAAGGGCTCCAAATTGAAGACAAGACTGATTTCCACATTAGAATCCTGGTAACTTAAGACCAAGATATAAGCCCAACTCAAAAACAGTTGGAAATCAGAAGACTGCCTAGCATGATAGTTAACACTTTCTGGAAAACACACATATATATAGTCTGCAATGTAGCCCACACTCTACCATAAACGGCATGATTTAGCCTGTTTTTTCAGAAACAAATTAACAGGTCACTGGATCTTCTCTCCTATTATATTCAAAGAGTTTTGAAGACTTACACAAGTCACAAGTGTTGTAGATGCCATTTTCTTCCTTAATTGAAAAGCACAGGGTTTCTCTATTGCACAGAATCTACTACAACAGTATGGTAACAGGGCATTTTTACCCTTTTCCTCATGTTGCTAACCCCTGATATTAAAATATCATTTCGCACGGGCTGCGAACCAGGCATCGCAGGTTCAATTCCCAGTCAGGGCACATGCCTAGGTTGCAGGCCATGTCCCCCAGCAACCGCACATTGATGTCTCTCTCTCTCTCTCTCTCTCCCCCTCTCCCTTCCCTCTCTAAAAAATAAACAAATAAAATCTTAAAAAAAATATCATTTCGTATTCGACTACTCTTTTAGAGAAAAAAGTGTAAGAGGATGGTCCTTCTTAAATAAGGTTTATATACTATCACCCAAAAAATTCTTTCAATGGTATTTCCATTACATTAATATCTAGACCTGGGTTTGTCCAATGATGACCTATGGACCAAATCTGGCTAGCTGCCTCTTTTTGTAAATAAAGTTTTATTGGAACACAGCCACACCTATTTATTTCTGTATTGTTCCATATAGCTGCTTTCACACTACAGAGGCAGAACTGAGCAGCTGTCACGGAGACTGCATGTCCTGCAAGGCTGAAAATATTTACTATTTGGCCCTTTATGGAAAGCCTGCAGGTTCTTGATCCAGACATACAGTCCATTAGAACTGAAAATCTCCATTAGAGATTCGCTGTACAGTTCTTTCATTTTACAGTTGAATAACATGAAGCCCAGAGAATGGAAAAAGCAGTACACTGAGCACACAGAAGACAAGTGGAAACTTCCTAGCACGTGGGAGTCCCTCTTTGCTATTTTCTAGCCTACTCATTCCACACTAGGAATGCTCTGCCTAAAGCAAGAGTCCTGCCGAGTCTCTTATAAGCCACATATGGTCTTGGCACAAAAATTGTTTTTTCAACACCTGGGTAACCAGGCTCTGTAGGTCCCAGGAGCACAGCACTGCCCTCAGCATCAGCTCTAGCCAGCCCCTGAGGGGTTAGATCTGAGAGAGAGAGCCACTTTCAAGGCCCTGCCTCATTAGTCCCTGCTGCCACCAATCTAGCTCAGGGAAAATTGATCCTTCCCTCATGCCTGCTGCACCAACGCCAGTCTTGGGGAAAGTGGTTTTGTTCATAGAGGATTTGTTAATTAAGTCATCACTGTACTAATGAAACCCTAGAGCTTCAGACACTAGTAGTCTATGCTACTTTAGAGTAGCTAAATTTGTACAGTTAATTAAAGGAGTATGTTCTTTTAAAACTGATAATTTAAAAACATATGAACAAGACATGGAAAACACATAGTATTTATCATTTTTTCCCCTAACTTAATCAATCTTGCTATTTTGCTTGTAATGGCAGGCACTTCTGCATTCTGTTTTTTTTACACTTATAGAAAAGTCCTCAAATTTTAAGTATTGAAATTTCACAAAATGAATAAAACCACTGTATTGGTTTATTTTTTCATCTAACATAATACATAAAGATAGTCTCAAATAGCTGCATTATTTGTAATGGTAAATGATATTTTACCCATTATATTAAAGTTGCCTTTAATTTTTATTTTTATAAATAAACATGATGTGAATGTCTTCACATGTAGTTGTTCCCAAATTTTAAATTATTTAGATTAAATTCCATTAAGTCAAATTATTATATAAAAGGGTATAAATACTGTCACGTATTTATACTCTAACATTATAAGGGCATCTAACTGACCACATCCAAGCATCAAATAGCAATCCTTTTAAAAGTTTCTCCTATATGATATATCCCAATATGAGATCTTTAATAAAAAGTTCTTATGTCTTCTAGTATATCTAGGTTCTACCTATAGAATTAGTTTTTAATAATTAGATTTCACACTGGTCTCAACTACTGCCAAGACACTGTCAGAAAGCCATTAATAATCTGATTCTAAAAGAAAAGTTCATTAATAAAAGCAAAGGTGTACAAAGGTTAAAAAAGTTTCACTGAAAGTATTATGACCTGGGGCAGTTGAGACATTGATCTTTCTGCATCTCTCATGAGGAAAAAATATTCAAACTAATGTGGTATTGATATTTTAAAAACTGCTTGAAAGCCAGTTTATCATCCAGAATCATAAACACACATACACCAATCTATATCTTAATAGAGTATATTACTTGAAGACTATAGTTAAAACCACTACACTCAATTCATCACAACTCATGTAGCTTAGATTGCTTCGAGTTGTATAAATACTACACACACACACACACACACACACAACTCCATATATATACACACAGTGCTGAGTACATATTATATATATATTAAATGGCTAACTTTTTTTATATGGGTGATGGTGCAGGACTCAAGATAATCATATCTGACCACTCTAAGATTAAATTCATTTCTTTTATTACTAGCTCTATTGAGGCATGATTGGCATACAATAACATGCATGTATTTTAAAGTGTACAATTTGGTAAGTTTGAATATGTATTAACCTATGAAGCTATCATCACAATCAAGATAAAGAAGATATCCACCTCCCTGAACATTTCCTTGTGCTTATTCAAAACTCCCACCTCTTCCTGCCTCCCAGTGCCCAGGCAACCACTCAACTGGATCCACAGTATCAAAACTTGATTTGGATTTCTAAACAATTACTCTGTAATGATTCAGGAAACACTGCCTGTACTCAACGGGCTTTATCTCCATAAATGAACATATAATTTGAACAAGAGAGGTTAGTTTCTAGGAAAATTTCTGAACTATGGATTCATTGGACCAACAGAAGCTTCAAATATTTGCTAAGTGCCAGTCTTCTGTGGAGATTGTTAGCCTTGTCATATATTAACACATAATTACAGACTTTCAGCATTAGCTGATAATTGGTGGTTCTTGAAACAAGTCTTTTAAAACAAATACAAGAAGAATTAATTTGATGATATAGAACCAAATATTTGGAATGTTCATAGCAATTCTGTTTTCTTCTTCAGTATCACTATGTGTATTTAAAGATTTTTTCTTCTGAGTTAAGAAATAAATTCATACAGGTGATTTTTTTTCTTTTATAGTTTGCAATTTTGAAAAAAAAAACTGTGCCAATGGTCAATAATCATTCAGGGTTGCTAGAATTCTAGTACAGCTTTAAGAACCTATGGTGAGTATTTGATATTCAGAATTTCATTGAAACACATAATGCTATTCTTCACAAATACAAAAAATACCTCCTAGGTATTTTATGTGCACTCAGATAAAAATATCTACAGGATATATAATTCTTTTTAAATAATAACTTATTTTTCAATTACAGTTGACGTACAATTCTTAATACTGAGTTTCCATTTCTTTGTATTATCATTCTTCTACTTGCTTAAATTCAAAATCTTAGGGTCATTTTTGTCTTCTCATATAGTCACTAAATCCTAGTAAACCTTCTTTCATGATGTCTGTTATCTTTAGCGATGTGATCCTTCTGCATCTGTACATATGTTTAACTTGCACAACTTGATGTACTAAAGTATGCCCCTGAGTGCACATTGCTCCACTTTTCTTGACTATGACTTTCCACATACTATTTCTTCTGCTTACAATGTTCTCGCCTTTTTTGCTTTGCAAACTTCAATACCCATCTAATGTTAAATCTTGTATAAAGCATTTCTTAGACTTCTCAATACAATTAGTCACTTCCTCTTGTTGGGTTTTTAACACCTTGAACATTTACCTATTATAACTCTTATTATAATGAATTATGATTATTTCTATACATCTGTATTTCATATATTGTGAGTTCCTTAAATACAGACACTACCACATGCATAGTACCTTACCCAGTGCCTGGAAATTGTAGGTACTGTATCCCTACACATGGGATAAATAATCAGTTACCTTCTTTTCCAACAGCTTTCTACCATTCTCATTAAAATCCCTACTGGTGCATCTAAATTGTTGCTGCCAACCCCTGTATCCAGAACATCTTATCTCAACATCTGCCTTACCTCTGTGTTCTTGTTAGTCCCTGCTGGCTCTGCTTTCCTGACTTACCTATTTAACCAAATCACTATGCCTCTTTCCTGGACCATTAATCTAATTCACTTTAATCTAATTTGTCATAGCTTTGGGTTGCAAACGATTGAAACAGCAAAGAGGTTAACTACCAGAAACTTTTTGGTTGACACAGTTCATCTGGAGAGAAATTATCACCCCCAAAGTACCTATTTAATGTATTTATTTTCGTATTAGGTAAAATTCAGAATAACTTGAAGGAAAACGCCAGCTATGCTTTGAAGCTGAATTAAGACTACCAAATACATACAAATGCATGGAAAGCTGAGTTACAAACAGATCCCAGATTAAATGTCTGTGCTGTCAATGGTGACAAATGCCTCTATGCTTTGTAGATAAGCTTACAAACGGTATGCTGGGTTGGGTTCTTCCTATCACGTGTCAAAGAAAGTTAATGACCCCCATTATGATCTATTTCTTATGCTGACATACCAAAAGCTGGTTTTTAAAAGTTTATGGCTGCCAACTATTCAGTTAAGGTTAAAAAAACATATATGAATTTCTTTTTCCAAAACTGTTCTTTGTTCTTTGTATTTATAAAACACCCTATAAAAGAAGTTTGTATAGATTTATTTATAATGTAATGTAAAGACAGAAATTGATAAACCTGAGGCCATTTCAAAAGAAAGCTTTTTGATTACCCTTTGGATCAAATTCTCGAAGTAGCTACAGCCAAGGCTGTAAAAGGCTTAAATCTATATAGACTTTCTATGAGGGCTTAAGGTCTAAATGCTTTAACAGATCCCAGAATAGCTTACTGCAAAACTACTGTTTAATTTGATCATAACAAATAGCACTGTTGATCTTTCACAGTAATCATGCTACAATCTCTAATTTATGGCAGAAATAAAATGGTAAATCCTACTGCAAGACTCAGAAAGTCAAGGCTATGGTTTACTTTCTAGGGCTCATGGGCATCTTCAGATTAATCAGCAGTTTAAACAGAAATATAAACCTTGCTAGGGATCCATATAATTGTTCCAGGAAGCTAGACTCTTTTGTTCAGGCCTCTGCCCACTGTTCCTCATCCACACTTCCTTAAGACCTAGTTATTTTTTAAATATCTAGAAGGAATAAGATAATTTAAAAACAGTTCCTGCCCTGGCTTTGTAGCTCAGTTGGTTAGAGTGTTGTCCCAATGTGCCAAGGTTGTGGGTTTGATATATTGTCAGGGTACATATAAGAGTCAACCAATGAATGCATACATGAGCATATTCTCTCTCTTCCCTCTCCCTCCCTCTATCTCTAAAATCAATTAAAAAATAAAAAAGCAGCTGCTTTATTAAAACGTGAGTCTCAGAAGAAACAGTTCTGTAAAAAATTTAATCAGTGATTTATCTGAAAAATTTTACAAAAAATTTACTTTGAATCATACAATATAATCATATTATAGGCTGTATAATTGTAGAGTCTTCAGTGAAGACATATCCTTACTGCTCTAAATTTTAGGAGACTCTACTATTCAGCTCTTAATCTCTAAACCAAGAATAGCTCCAGAAATGGTGACATTTCCCAATGTTACATGCTGCTTCTATGTGAACTGAAAAATGAGATGAATACAGTTTATTTTAAACACTATTTTAAACTTCCATTTCTAACTTCCAGTATTATCAGAATTTCTATAATTTTATTAACAGCTATAGTATCTCCTCATGTAGTATTAAGTATAAATTTTATCAATAGGTTATTAATCTTTTCCTTAAATTTAAAGGGGGAATAGGGAATTCCACCCAAGATGGAGGCACCAGCAAAAATGCTTCACTTCCTTGCACAACCAAAAGGATAAAAACCAATCTAAAAAAAAAAAAATAAACAAACAGAAGTGCCAGAAAATCAAACTGCATGGATCTCTGACAATCAAAGTGCTAAAGAAACATTCACCCAGACCAGTAGGAGTGGTGGAGATGTGAGAAGGACAGCTAAGTGGAGAGGAAGTGCGGCAAGGCAGTGGACCATGCAAAAGACCTAAGCGATGAGGAGATAGACAACTGAGCTGATGCAGAGTTCAAAACACTGGTAACCAGTATGTTCACAGAAATGATTGAGCTAGGTCACAAAATGAAGGAAGAAACGAAGGTTACCCAAAGTGAAATAAAGCAAAATATTCAGGGAAACAACAGTGAAGGGAAGAAAACCAGGACTCAGATAAACAATTTGGAAAAAAAAAGAAGAAATAAACATCCAACAAGAACATTATAAAGAAACAAAAATTCAAAAAAATGAGGAGAGGCTTAGAAACCTATGGGACAACTTTAAGCACTCCAACATCAGAATGATAGGAGTGCCAGAAGGAGAAGAACAACAGCAAAAAAATTGAAAACTTATTTGAACAAATAATGAAGGAAAACTTCCCTAATCTGGCAAAGGAAATAGACTTCCAGGAAGCCCAGAGAGTCCCAAAGAAATTGGACCCAAGGAGGAACACACTAAGGCACATCACAGTTAAGTTACCCAAGATTAAAGATAGAGAATCTTAAAAGTAGAAAGAGGAAAGGAGAGAGTTACCTACAAAGGAGTTCCCATGAGACTATCAGCTGATTTCTCAAAAGAAACCTTGCAGGCAAGGAAGAGCTAGAAAGAAGTATTGGAAGTCATGAAAGGCAAGGACCTACATCCAAGATTACTCTATCCAGCAAAGTTATCATTTAGAATGGAAGGGCAGATAGAGTGCTCCCCAGATAAGGTCAAGTTGAAGGAGTTCATCCTCACCAAGCCCTTATTATATGAAATGTTAAAGGGACTTATCTAAGAAACTGAAGAAGATTAAAAACTATGAACAGTAAAATGACAACAAACTCACAACTACCAACAACTGAACCTAAAAAACAAAAACTAAAACTAAGCAAACAACTAGAACAGGAACATAACCACAAAAATAGAGATCACATGGAGGGTTTTCAGTGGAGAGGGGAGGGGAACAACGTTGGGGGGGAAAGGTACAGGGAATAAGAAGCATAACTGGTAGGCATAAAATAGATGGGGAGAGGTTAAGAATAGTATAGGAAACAGAGAAGTCAAAGAACTTATATGTACAACCCATGGACATGACCTAAAGGTTGGAGGGTGCAGGATGGAGTGGGGATAAAGGGGGGAAAAAATTGGGAAAATTATAATAGCATAATCATCAATAAAATATATTGAAAAAATAAAAAAATAAAGGGGGGGGAGCTTAATAAGAGCAGTCCAGCAGCAATTCCTTTAGAAAGCACTTCAGTGTAAACTTTCTCCATGACTGAATTCATTAGCCTTTGGCATTAGTCTTTGTTTATCATATTTAAACCAAACCAATCTTTATTAATTTTGTAAGGCATTTTCCCTAGTCCTTTTCACCACATTTTATACACAGCACTTTTTCTCTACAATTTTTACTAACCCTATCAAATTTGTCTCACTCCAATCCCAGGGGATTGTTCATTGCTAATATTTTTAGAGGGATTATTGCAGCTTTAATTCTTTGGTATTTAATTAAAAAAAAAAGATCTTCGTTTTTAGTATTTGTTCATCCCTCTGAAATAAAGCTTAATAAACAAATAGAAGTAAACCTCCATTTTTTGAATGGCATTATGATAAACTGACCACAAAATGTTTTGCAGCCCTAATGATCTCTTCCTTCTCTGTACGTGCTGGAAGCACGTGATCATGTACTGCCTGGCATAGCACTGAACGGCCTATCAGCACTTACCATTTCATGCTTACCCATACCTCTGTGCCAATATTTAACATTCTTTGTGATAGATCATACCTTTAAAGGCCTCTTTGCCTTTTGATCTTATTCCATTAACTTCATTCCTTTGCAATTTCAATTTGCCAAACTGTAGTATTCTTCAAAGCCTAGTTTAAACATTACTTCCCATGTGAAACTTTCCCCAACTTCTTGTCCCTTCTGTTCTCCTATAAATATTAGTTCATAAAAGTAGTATACCATTTCTAATATTGTATTAGTGGATTATGTCTCTACTACATTTCCAGGAAAGGAGCATGCATTTTTTTATCTTTATAATCACAATTCCTGATACATCATAGCCATTCAATAAAACCATACTGATTTGAATGTATTTGTACTGTTAATTTACTCTTTTATCCATCAGTGTCTTGCTCTCCAAATTTCCTGCTTGAGATGAGAAATTCTTAGGCTTCTTCAAGTTCAGTATGTATCTGGAATATGCTTAGATCATGATCAAGAATCTTTCAGATGTCCTGGCCAGGTAGCTCACTTGATTAGATCATCTCCCCCATATGCCAAAGTTGTCGGTTTGATCTCCAGTCAGGGCACAAACAAGAATCAACCAATGAATGCATAAGTAAGTGGGACAACAAACCAATGTTTCTCTCTCAAATCACCAAATTAAAAAAAAAAGAAAACTGAATTGTTAAAAAAATCTTTGAGATGAAAGAAACGTTAGAAGTAATACAGTCCAAAACCTCAACCAATACAAGAATTAGTTTTACCAAATATGTTTAAATATGTATAACGATTAGCACGACCACTTAGACTGGTTTGCCCAGGAGAGTCCTAGTATAGTTGATGATACCCCTTTTACTCTCAGAAGTGTCTGGTTTTGATGATAAGTTTTATGGTCCTCCTAATAATAATAAAAAAATGCTTACTTCCTCTTAAGTACTGGACAGCTCAACAGCCTAATTATTGCATCTTTTAAATACTAAACCATGTGAGTATACTGTCTATTTGTAAAACATTTAAAAAAATTTCTCCTCTGTTATAGGTGGGTAAGAAGTGGAGTTCTAGAATTAAAGGAAGTCATTACGAGTAAGGACAAAATTTATTACGAGAAATTGCATAGATGGCTAAGTGAAAATTTATTAATTTGACAAAAAATAGGACATTTTCTTAAGGCTTTAGATTGTTTATTAAATCCAAAAGTTCTAAAAATAAGAATTTAAAATAGGACTTCCTACCAAGATGGAGACATAGGTAGACACACTTTGCCTACTTGCACAACTACAAGGATTACAACTAATCTCAAAACAAAATACAACCAGAATTGCCAGAAAATCAAACTGCATGTAAGTCCAACAACCAAGGGCTTAAAGAAGAAATACTCATTCCGATGGGTAGGAAGGGTGGAGCTGGTGCTGGGTGGGGGAGAGGGTGTGGTATGGCAGTGGCAGCAGCTGCAGCCAGCAGAATGGATGGTCCAACATTCACCTGTGGAGGATAAAAAACAAGAGGGACACCTGGGGAGCAAGTGATCAAGTGCCGGGAGATAAAGCCTTATTACTTCTGGATGTAAACACCAGTGGGGGTTGGGGCGGCAGAAGAAACTACTGCTCTCTCAGGAGAGTCTGTTTAAAGGACCCATAGGACCTACAACATACGCAAACCCACCCTTTCTGGGATTCAGCACCAGGGTGGCAGCTAGAAGGGCGCCAGTTGCATATGGGAAGTGGGGGGAGAACAAGCAGCATTGTTCCCTCTCAGACACCCCATCCATGAACAGTGCCAAAAAGCAGCAAAGAGGGTTGCCCCATCCTGCCAAATACCTAAGGCTCCGCCCCTTACAATGTAACAGGTGTGACAAGGTGGAGTCCAAGCAGATCTACCTAATACACAGAAACAAACACAGGGAGACTGCCAAATTGAGGAGACAAAGAAATATGGTACAAATGAAAGAACAGAACAAAACCCCAGAAAAAGAACTAAATGAAACGGAGATAGTCAACCTAACAGATGCAAAGTTCAAAACACTAGTGATCAGGATGCTGAAAAGAACTCATTGAATACAGCAACATAAAGGAAGAAATGAAGCTCCACTAAGTGAAATAAAGAAAAATCTACAGGGAACCAACAGTGAAGGGAAGGATGCTGGGGTTCAAATAAACAATTTGGAACATAAAGAAGCAATAAACAGTCAACCTGTACAGAGTGAAGAAACATGAATTCAAAAATTGAGGAGAGAATAAGAAGACTCTGGGACATCTCCAAACATGCCAACATCTGAATCAGGGATGCCAAAAGGAGAATAGGAAGAGCAAGAAGTTGAATATTTATTTGAAAAAATAATGAAAGAAAAATTCCCTAATCTGGCAAAGGAAATAAATCCAGGAAGCACAGAGAGTTCCAAACAAGTTGGACCCAAAGAGGACCACACCAAGACACATCATAATTAAAATGCCAAAGGTTAAAGATAAAGAGAGAATCTAAAAGCAGCAAGAGAAAAGAATAGTTACCTGCAAAAGGAGTACCCATAAGACTACCAGCTGATTTCTCAAAAGAAACTTTGCAGGCAAGAAGGGACAAGCAAGAAGTATTTAAAGTGAAGAAAAGCAAGGACCTATAACCTAGACTACTCTATCTAGCAAATCTATCATTTAGAATGGAAGGGCATATAAAATGCTTCCCAGACAAGGTAAAGCTAAAGGAGTTCACCATCACCAAGCCCTTATTATATGAAATGTTAAAGGGACTTGTTTAAGAAAAAAAAAGAAGATGAAAACTATGAACAGTAACCTGACAACAAACTCAGAACTATCAACAACTGAACCTAAAACACCAAGACAAAATAAACTAAGCAAACAACTAGAACAGGAAGAGAATCATAGAAACGGAGATCACATGGAGGGTCATCAGTAGGGAAGGGGAAGGGAGAGAACGGGGGCAGGTGGAAATTACAGGGATTAGGAAGCATAATTGGTAGGTATAAAATAAGACAAGGGGATGTTAAGCATAGTATAGAAAATGGAGAAGCCAAAGAACTTATATGCATGGCCCATGGACATGAAGTAAGATGGGGGAATGCTGGAGGGAAGCATGGTATCAGGTGGAGGGGGGCAATAAGGAAAAAACATTGGGACAACTGTGATAGCATAATCAATAAAATATACTTAAAAAAGGAAGTTAAAATAGCTTAATAGAAGCTGAAGTCCTCCTTCAAGTACAGATTTAAAAATATATTTATAATATTTTTATTAACTTTATTGGGGTGGCATTGGCTAATAGGCTCATAAGAAGCATACAGGTTTCAAGTGTACACTTCTACGATACATGATCTGTATACTGCATGTGTGCACACCACTCAGGGTTAAACCATCTTTTGTCACCATATATTTGGCCCCCTTTACCTCCCCTCACTCTCTTCCCCCTGGTAACCACTATTCTCTTATCTATGTCTCTGAGATTTGGTTTTACATCCCACATATGAGTGAAATCATATGGTACTTAGCTTTTTCTAACTGACTTATTTCACTTAATGTAATACTCTCAAGGTCCAGATTTTAATATTCAAATATGCAATCACTTTATTCCTTTCAACCAAAGATGATTTTGCTGTTCAATGATCTAAATCAGACTTTTTAGCTACATCTCCAACATTTTATCTGAACTGAAAACTTGTATGCAGTGTTTCAGCCAAAATAAAATTTTGTCACCAAGTTGTAATGCTCTGACAAGTAAATTTTGGAGTCTGTGAATTTCAGGAGAACTACTCACTATATACAAACAATAATTCTGAAAAACATTTGATAATATATCTCTTAGATAAATATCCATTTGCATTATATATTTTTTAAAATATTTTTTCCAACTTCAGTTTACATTCAGTATCATTTTGTATTAGTTTTAGGTGTACAGTATGAGGACTGCCTGGAAAAAGTTCTGCCATTGTTGTTATAACAACAACAGTTTGCTCAACATTGATGTCACCTGACAGCCAAGGAGAGTGGACTGGAATGCACATGTGAGTACAATGAAGACTTCACTGTACTAGTGAGTAAGCATGTGTACTGAGTGTCTATTACATTCAAAATAATTGACTGAGTAGAGCAACAAATCTGCATCAAATTTTGCATTAGACTGAAACTCTCCTCCACAGAAACTATTCGGATGATTCAGAAGGCTGCAGCTATGGGCAACTGGTGATTGGCAGCCTCATCACAACAATGCACCTGCTCGTGCATTATGTCTCTCATGCAGAGTTTTTGTGGTGAAACATCAAATCACCCAGGTGATTCAGCCCCCCTACAGTTCAGATTTGGTACCCTAAAACTTATGGCTTTTCCCTGAACTCAAATCACCTTTTAAAGGGAAGAGATTTCAGACCATTGATGACATTCAATAAAACACAATGGGGCAGCTGATGGTGACTGGGAGAGCTGCGTGAGGTCCCAAGGTGTCTACTTTGAAGGGGACAGAGACATTGTTGTCCTATGTACAATGTTTCTTGTATCTTAAGTGTACATTCTATGATACATTCAAGTGTATATTTCTTTCATAGAAATGTCTCTATGTATCATAAAATCTCTCTATTGAGACATAAAATGCCTGAATAAATGTCTCTATTTTTCATATTGCATGGCTGGATGCCTTCCAGACAGACTTCATATACCATGCTCATGGAGAGGAAGAATTAACATCATTAAAATGCCCATACTACTGCTCTGGATGGTGTGGCTCAGTGGATTTAGTGCCAGCCTGAAGACCAAAAAATCACCAGTTCGGTTCCCAGTCAGGGCACATGTCTGAGTTGCAGGCCAGGTCCCCATTGGGGGGAGCATGTGAGAGGCAATCAGTTGATGTATCTATCTTGCACACATAAATGTTTCTCGCCCTCTCTTTCTCCTTTTCTGTCTCTCTAAAATAAATAAATAAAATATTTTTTAAAAACTCCATACTACTCAAAGAAATCTATAGATTCAATATCATTTCTATACAAATACCAAAAATATATTTCACAGAACTAGAATAAATAATCAACAAATTTATATGAAACCAAAAAGGACCCCAAAAAGCCACAGAAATCTTGAAAATGAACAATGTTGGAGGTATTAGGCTACCTGATATCAAGCTATCATACAAGGTTACAGTAATCAGAACAGCATGATTCTAGAATAAAACCAGACGTACAGATTAATGGAATGGAATGGTGAGCCCAGAGATCAGCCCATGCCCACACAGGCAATTAATATTTGACAAAGGAGGCAGGAACATACAATGGGTAAAGACAGTGTGTTTAATAAATAATGTTGGGAAGACTGAACAGATACATGCAAAAAATGAAACTAGACCATCTTGTTACACCATATATAGGAATAAACTCAAAATGGATTAAAGGCTTAAATGTAAGACTCAAAACCATAAAACTCCTAGAAGAAAACATAGGCAGTAAAATCTCTGGCAATTTTTAGCAATATTTTTTTTTCAATATATCTCTTCTAATGAGGAAAACAAAAGAAAAAATAAACAAATGAGACTACATCAAGCTAAAAAGGGTTTTCACAGCAAAGGAAACCATCAACAAAACAAAAAAGACAACCTACTGAATGGGAGAATATATTTGCTAATACACCTGATAAGGGGTTAATATTCAAAGTTTTTAAAAAACTCATACAAGTCAACACCAAATACACAAAACGATCCAATTTAAAAATGGGCAGAGAATGTACACAGGCACTTCTCCAAAGAGAACATATGGATGGCCAATAGACATATGAAAAGATGCTCGATGTCACTAATCATCAGAGAAATATAAATTAAACCTTAATGAACTATCACCTTACATCTGTAAGAATGGCCATCGTAAATAAATCAACAAACAAGTGTTGCTGATGAGGATGTGGAGAAAAGGGAATCCTTGTGAACTGTTAGAGGGAATTTAGATTGGTGTAGCCATGGTGGAAAACAGTATGGAATTTCCTAAAAAAAAAAAAAAAATGAAACTGCCTTATGACCTAGCAATTCTACTTCTGTGTATGTATTCGAATGAACCCAAAGCATGAATTCAAAAGAATATATGCACCCCTATGTTTATTGCAGCATTATTTACAACAGCCAAGATATAGAAGCTACCCAAGTGCCCATCAATAGATGAGTATATAAGAAAATGGTGGTACATATATACAATGGAATATTCCTCAGCCATAAAAAAGAATGAAATCTTACTATTTGCATCGGTATGGATAGACCTAGAGGGTATTTTACTAAGTGAAATAAGTTAGAGAAAGACAAATACCATATGATTTCACTTATACATAGAATCTAAAGAGCAAAATAAACTAACAATAAAATAGATACAGACTCATAGAGAGAGACCAGACTGCTCCTTGCCACAAGGGAGAGGGTTGCAAAAGGGGAAGATTAAGAAGTACAAATTAGTAGTCAGAAAACAGTCATGGAGGCCATGGTCAGGTGGCTTAGTTGGTTGAAACGTCATCCTATACACCAAAAGGTTGTGGGCTACTGAGCCCAGACCTAGGGCACAGACCTAGGTTGTGGGTTTGATCCCTGATGGGGGCACATGTGGGAGGCAACTGATCAATATTTTTCTCTCTCTCTCAAATAAATAAAAGTACCCTCAGGTGAGGATTAAAAAAAATAGTCACGGGCATGTAAAGTACAATATGGGAATATAGTCAATAATACTGTTATAAGCATGTACAGTGCCAGGTAGGTACTTGAAATATTGGGGGAACTTTTTTGTAAAGTATACGACTGTCTAACTACTATACAAGAACTATTTTCAAGTGCACATGGAACATTTTTCAGGACAGATCACATGTTAGACCACAAAAGAAGTCACAATAAATTTAAGACAACTGAATTCATATCAAGTATTAATGAAAAAACTGAAAAACACACAAACACATGGAGACTATATAACATGTTACCAAACAACGAGTGGTTTAACAATGAGATCAAGGGAGAAATCAAAAGATATTTTGAGACAAATGGCAATGAAAACACAACCATCCAAAATCTATGGAACGCAGTGAAACCAGTCCTAAGAGGGAAATTCATAGCAATTCAGGCCTACCTCAAGAAACAAGAAAAATTCAAGTGAACAATCTAACCTCACATTTAAAGGACCTAGAAAAAGAACAACATACAAAACCCAAAGTAGGTGGAAGGAAGGAAATAATAAAGACCAGAGTAGAAATAAATGAGGTAAGAGTCTCAAAAAAATAATACAAAAGATCAATAAAAACAAGAACTTTTTTTTGAAAAGGTAAACAAGATTGATAAACCTTTAATCACACTCACCCAAATAAAAAGAGATGGGACCCCCCAAAGAATAAAATCAGAAAAAAGGGAACTACTGACACCACAGAAATACAAAGGGTATAAGAAAATATTACAGATGGCTGTTTGCCAACAAATTGCACAATCAGGAACAAATGGATAAATTCCTAGAAACATAATCGATCTTCCAAGAGTGAATCAAGAAGAAACAAAAAATCTGAACAGACCAATTTTAACCAACAAAATAAAAGCAATAATGAAAAAACTCCTAACAAACAAAAGTCCTGGACCAGAAGCTTCATGGGTCCTCTAAGAATTCCAAAAAATTCAAGAGGAATGAAGAGTCCCAAGCTCATTTTACGAGGCCAGCATTATCCTGATTTCAAAACCAGAGAGGCATTATAAAGAAAGAAAAATATAGTCCAAATTCTGATAAACAGAGATGTAGAAATCCTCAACAAAATACAAACAAACTGAGGTCAGCAGTACATTAAAAAGATCATACACCATGATCAAGTGGTATTCCAGAGACGCAAGATTGGTGCATTATCCATAAACCAAGTAACATGATATACCACACAGACAAAATGAAAGATAAAATCATAACATCATATCAATAGATGCGGAAAAAGCATTTGTCAAAATCCAGAATCTATGATTAAAAAAAAAACCACCTCTCAACAAAGTGGGAATAGAGGGAACATACCTCAACATAATAAGGGCCACATATGACAAACCCATAACTAATATCTTACTCAATGGGGAAACACTAAAATCATTTCCCTTAAGATCGGAAACACAAGACAGGGATGTCCACTTTCACCACTATTAACTCAACATAGTACTGGAAGTCCTAGCCACAGCAGCCAGAGAGAAAAAACAAATGGCATTCAAATAGGAAAGCAAGATGTCAAACTGGCATTATTTGCAGGTGACATGATACGGGAGAGAATCCTAAAGATTCCACCAAAGACCACCAGAATTGAAAAGAGAACTCAGTAGAGATACAAGTAAACATTCAGAGATTAGTTGCATTTTATATGCCAATAATGAACTATCAGAAAGGAAAACTAAGAAAACCATCCTATTTATGCTTGCATCAAAAAATAATATACCTAGGTATAAAAGACCTGTAATTGGAATTATAATACACTGAAGAAAGAAATTGAAGAAGATGTGAATAAATGGAAATATACTCGTGTATTCTATTGCTTTGGGGTGAAATGCTCTGAAGATATCAAATAATCTTATCTATTGTGTCATTGAAGTTGCATGTTTCCTTATTGATTTTTCATCTGGAATATCTATGCATTGATGTCAGTGGGGTTTTAAATCCCCTAATGTAACTGTAATTTATGTCCCTCCCTTTATGTCCATCAATATTTGCTTTATTTATCTCAGTGTGTAAGTGTTTACAAGGGTTATATCCTCTTGTTGGACTGATCCCTTTATAATAATGTAGTGCCCTTCTTTGCCTCTTTATAGCCTTTGTTTTAAAGTCTATTTTGTGTGATTTATGTATTGCTACCACAGCATATATAGGTCTTGTCTTATCTTTTCAGCTACCCTATGTCCTTTGATTGGAGCACGTAATCCATTAACATTATGTAATCATTACCATTTTATTATTCATATTTTTATCTTGTTTCTTCTTTTTAAAGAAGTCCCTTTAAATTTCTTGTAATACTAGTTTGGTGGTGGTGAACTCATTCAGCTTTTTCTTGTCTGCAAAGCTCTTTTCTCTCTCATTCAATTCTACATGATAGCCTTGATGGGTAAAGTACTCCTATTTGTAGGTTCTTCATTTTCATCACTTTGAATATTTTGTGCTAATTCCTTTGGCCTGAAATGTTTCTATTAAGAAAACATAGATCAGCTGAAAGTCTTGTGGGAGCTTCCTTGTAGTTACCTGTTTTTTCTTCCTGTTTTTAAGATTCTCTCTGTCTTTAAACTTTGCAATTTTTATTACGATGTGTTTTGGTGTGAGCCTCTTTGGGTTCATCTTGTCTGGGACTGTCTGCACTTCCTGGACTTGTGTGCCTTTTTACTTCACCAGGTTGCAAGTTAGAGAAGTTTTCAGTCAATATTTCTTCAAATAGGTTCTCACTCTCTTGCTCTCTCTTCTTCAGGTACCCCTCTCATGCAGATGTTGTTATGCTCGGTGCTGCCCCAGAGGTCCTGTAAATCATCCTCATTTATTTTTTTTAATGTTTGCTGCTTTGATAGGGTGTTTTTTTGTTACATTGTGTTCCGAACCAGTACTTTGATCCTCTACTTCATCTAATCTGGTGTTGATTCCTTCTATTGTGTTCTTCATTTCAGATATTGTATTCATTTGACATGTTATTTTTTATTGTTTCTATGTCCTTTTTTAGTTTATTATCACTTTGTTTAAGTTCTCACTAAGTTCTTTGAGCATTCTTATAACCATTGCTTTCAACTCTGTATGTGGTGGATTCCTTGACTCTAATTCATTTGGTTCTTTTTCTGGAGATTCCTCCTGTCCTTTCATTTGGGGCATGTTTCTTTGTCTCCCCATTTTGGCTGCCTCTAGGTATTTTTTTCCATGTATTAGGTAGACCCTTTATGTCTCTCAGTCTTTGTAGGGTAGCCTTATATAGTAAGTGTCCTGTGGTGCTTGATGGTGGTATCCTTGATCACCTGAACTAGGTGATCCAGGAATGTCTTTCATGCAGGTTATATGAGTCCTCCTCTTGTAGTTTAGTCTTGATTGCTGTTGGCCTGTCCATGGGTAGGGTTGGCCCTCAGGCTGGTTGACTGTGAGGACAGACCCCAAACACAGTGTACAAGCTGTTGTATGGGGGCTGACCCCACTAAGTGGAATTCACCTCAGCAGGGTCCGTTGCCTGCTGAGATCTCACCTGGGTGTACCACTTGTGGAGCTAATTGGGTCATGCTCAGATGTAGTTTGAAGCCAGCTACCAGGTGTGTTGGTTCTGGAGCCTCTTGTAAGAGACTCCAGTGCAGATCAATGTCAGATGCTACCTGTGACCAGCCCTGAGCTCCTGTTAGGAGCTACAAAGTGATCCATGGTAGGTGGCTGTCTGTGCTGGTCCTTTGTGTGCATGGGAGGGGCCAAGCTGCTCACTGATGCCAACTTCCACCAGTATCTGACTAGCCTGGGGCAGGACAGCAAAGGGCCCAAGGTACCCCAGTTGCCTCCACCTGCTGGTCACTTACTATGCTCAGCCACTCAAAGGGCCTCTGGTGGCATGTGAGTTGTGTGAGGCAGGTTCTGAGTCACCTACTAGGGGCAAGTAGTGTTCACCAGGTTGATACAGGTTCAAACTTGGCAAACTCAGTCCTGGGTCTGAGGCCGTTCAGCATAAGTATCAGGTTACACCAAGAGCAGCCACCATCTGCCTGGGGTCTGTGGAGCTTTGTGGTGAGGTGAGGTCTCAGGCAGTCCCCAGGGTAGGGCCAGTAAAGTTCATCAGGCTAAAACAGATTAAGACTTGGATGTGTGGCATCAGTTGGGGTCACAGGGAATAATGGCCTCTGCCCAAAGCCACACAACTAAATCTCTCCCTGTGCATATCTGACACCCCTTTGGTATGCCCGGACCTCCTTGAGAGCCTTCCAAGAAAGGCTGCATCACAGGATGTGGCCAGCAGACTCCTCTCCAGGGTGTGAGCTTGTAGGGTGGGGCTATAGTGAATCAGGAGTGTGGGACGAGTGCATGTCAACATGTGGATGCTGTGAGGGAACTGCACTGGCTGAACGCTCAGGAAAAATGGCTCTTACCCTAAAGCCACTCCATTTATTCTCTGTCTGTGCTTGTCTGACAACTCCTGAGTCTGCCTGAAATTCCTTGAGAGTCTTAGGCCCAGGGTGGTTGCAGCTGGCTGATTCCTGCACTGGGTGGGAGCATGGCAGGGTGAGGCCACAGGAAGTCAAGAGGGTTGGAAAGCGCATTCTTTCAGGTTGACATTGTATGGAGTGGAGTGACAGACCCAGGAAAAATGGCATCTGTGGGTGACATGGGAGAGGGACTCAACATAGGAATATTAGTGGCTGTCCCTTGACCTCTCTCCCTGAAGCCACACAATCCATCTCTCCCTGAAGCCACACAATCCATCTCTCCCTGTATGACTCCAGTCCACTCTGAGCTGCTGTCCTTCTGCTGGAGTCAAGCGTGAGTGCCCACAAATGAGTTTGTGTGTTGACCCTTTAAGATTGCACCTGGGTTTCTACCAGTTTCCCATCTCACCATGGCAGACAGGATCCCCACTGATGTTCACCATTGTATGTTATGTGGGCTCCTCTCCCTGACACTGGTGCTCTGGGATGGGGAACTTGGTGTGGGGTTGAGACCCCTTACTCCTCAGAGGGCACCTTTGCAACTGAGATATTCCTCCAGACTCCCAGCTGCCTCACATGGGTGCAGGGCCAGCTCTCGTCTGTGTCTCTGCCCCTCCGACTAGTCTCGGTGTGGCTTCTGCATATTGATGCTAAGACTTCTGTTCAGCTAGGCTTATATTGGTTATTCAGGCTGACTGTTTTATAATTTAGCTGTAATTCTGATTTGGTTGTAGGAGGAGGTGAGTGTAACTTCTACTCTACCACCATTTTGGACATCCCCCCCCCAGTATTATATTGATATTTTCAAGAGTTTTTAATTATAGAAATTGATTAAATGGAGTTTTAAAAGAAGATGAATACATTCTCTAAGAACCATTGTGTATGTACGTATATATAAATATGTAGGTAAATGTAACTGTCATTCAGATCAGTGATTTTCAACTTTTTTCATCTCATGGCACACATGAATTACTTAAATTCTGTAGCACGCCAAAAATATTATTTTTTGCTGATCTGACTAAAATAGGTATAATTTTGATTCATTTACACTGGACAGCTATTATTATTTTGGCTGTTGTCATTTTTAAATTTGAGACGCTAAGACAAAGAGGTCAGTGCCTCTGAACAGTCAGGTATTACATATTTTAAAAATTTTTTGTGGCACACCAGTCAAAAATTGCTGATCTAGACATACACTCACACATACAAAATGCATTGAAAATATATGTATATATACTTCCACATCAGAATGTCTTCCAGCTCAAACAAATTCTAACAAAAGAGAAGTGTTAGAATTGGAGATTATCTGGCAGAAGCTCTGAGAAACACAGTTAAACTATACCTGGTATTGTGACTCAATGGGTTGAGCACCCACCTGCAAGCTGAAAGGTCATGGATTCAATTCCCAGTTGGGGCACATGAGAGGTAACCGATTGATGTTTCTCTTGCACATTGATATTTCTTTCTCCCTCTTTTTCCCACCCTTCCCCTCTCTCTAAAAATTAAATAAAATCCTTAAAAAAACCCAAGTATGGATGAGATCATATATGAACACTTATCCAGAGGTCATAGGGCCTCTGGTTGTAATCCTCTAACATTTATCCTACTAAAGTCTATTGGCATTGATTTAAGGTTAAGTGTAGTAAGTAAGCAGATAGTGATCCTTTAAATATACATTCTGAGGTACATTGTAAGCCAGGGTTGTTCCAACTTTGTTACTACTGATATTTGAGCCATATAATTCTTTGTTGTGAGTGGCTGTCCTGTGCATTGTAAAGTGTGTAGTGTCATCTCTGGCTTCTACCCACTAGAGCCCAGTGTAATTCCTTCACCCTCTACCATCCACCTAGTTGTGACAACCAAAAGTGAGGGAAAAAATTGCTCCTCACAAAATTGAGAACCCTGTTGTAAGTATTGTAAATGAGGCAACATGGTATAGACCAGATTAGACCAGACTGGGATTCCAGCGGCTGGGTTCTAATCCAAGTGTTTCTGTCTCTAATTTTGGGATATTGGAGAAGTTACTTAATCCAGCAGTTCTCCAAGGTGTTAGAGAGGGTAGTATTGCTAAATCAGCTATATGTAATATAATAAAGAGAGGAGGTCACTTAACTTTCTCGGGCCACATATTTTTCTATTTTATAGTAAAAATATTGATTAGGAACTTTAATTTAGGCTCTAATGCCATAGCTTGTAACAAACCAACTCTTATACCATGAACTGGAAAAGGTGAAAAACTGAAAAATACTTCAAAATCATTGAAGGAATGAGAGAGCTTTCAAGGTAGTCAAGGTTTGATGGAAAAAGATCCCTGAGAGAAAAGAATCTTAGAGAGGTAGGCTGACTTTGTAAAAGTTATTCCCTCAGGTCATTCACGAATTTTTGGTGCTTGGTGAAAGGTTGAGGATCTATACAATGAGTTCTTACTAAGAGGCAGAGAAGCCACCAGTGTTTCTGGCAATTTCCAGGACTGGTGATACAAAAATTGGAGTGTGGGGCTACCCAGGCAGTCATAATTGAGATACCATGATCCTGAAGAGAAGGGAACACAGTGTGGAGTAAGCATAACACTCAGGGGTTTTCTCTTTTGAGCTATTTGCCAAATTTGTAAGGTAGAAGGATAAGAGCATAAGACACAAAACACAATACTTCTATAAGGCAAAGTAGTGTTCTTGGCAGTTGTATGGTATCAAATAGAACCCACCAAGGAGTAGGGACCCTGAAAATACCCTAGGGTTTCAGAAGAAATTCCAGGAGAGTTATGGCATGGGAGTGGGACCAAATTAGAAATAGATGGAGCCTTACAAAACTGCAGCCCAAGCTACATCACCAACAGAAACACTACAATGTTTAGCATTTAATGAAAAATTATCCAGCAAACCAAGAAACAAGCCCAAAAGAAAAAAAGATAAATGAAACAGACCCACAGATGACTGAGATTTATAGTTTTTGGACATGTAATTTATTATTATTGCAATCAACATGTTAAAAAATAATGACAAGGTAGAGAATTACACTGTGGAACTGGGATTCAATAAGAGAGAATCAAATAACGTAGAAAATTAAAAATGTGAATCAATTAATTTAGTAAATTAAATGTGATTACTAAAATAAAAAACTCAACAGATGTATTGAAATGTAGATATAGGACAAAATAGAAAAGAAAAGATTACTGAACTAACTCGCAGGTCAGTTAAAAATACACAAGCTGGCCCCGGCCAGGCGGCTCAGTTGGTTGGAGCACTGTTTCATACACCAAAAGGTTGTGGGTTCAGGTCTGGTCAGGGCACATACCAAGGTTTCGGGATCCATTCCCAGTCAGGGTGCATAAGGGAGACAACCAGTTGATGTTTCTCTCTCACACTAATGTTTCACTGTCTCAGAGACAGAGACAGAGACAGAGACAGAGACAGAGACAGAGCGAGAGAAGCTGACGCTGATGGGGGGAAAAGAACGAAAAACCAGAAAGGAATATAAAAGACATAGGGAAGACAATAAAAAAGCCTGAAGTGTATGTAATTGGTATCGCAATTGGAGAGAGAGAAATGCAGTTATTTATAGAGATAATAGCTGAGAATTTTCTAAAACTGACTGGAGCATCAACTGTAGATTTAAGAACCACTAAAATTAACTACATTAGGATAAATACAAGGAAAATCAGAACCAAGTACAGAATTAAAGTCAAAGAAAAATTCTAAAAAGCAGTCAGAGAAAATGAAAATATTATAATCAAAGCAGCAAGAATAAGACTAACAGCTGACTTCACAATAAAAATAAGAAAATCCAGCCTTGGCTAGGTGGCTCAGTTGGATGGACTACTGTACAGTACACCAAAAGGCTGCAGGTTCACTTTCCGATGTGGGCACATACCCAGGTTATGAGTTGGATCCTCTAGTTTGGCGCCACCTGGGCACATCGATGTTTCTCTTTCTCTCTACCCCACCTCTAAAAACCAATAAGTATGTTCTTGGGTGAGGATTAGAAAAAGAAAAGAGAATCTAAAAGGTAATGAAAGATAACTTTTAAGAATATAACTCTCACCCTGGCTGGTGTAGCTCAGTGGATTCAGCACAGGCTGCAAACCAAAGCATCGCAGGTTTGATTCCCAGTCAGGGCACATGCTTGGGTTGCAGGCCAAGGCCCCCAGCAACTGCACATTGATGTTTCTCTCGCTCTCTCTTTCTCCTTCCCTTCCCTCTCTAAAATAAATAAATAAAATCTTAAAAAAAAAGAAAAGTGATTAAAATAAAAAAAAGAATATAACTCTCAATGTAGAGGTCTACACTCATCAAAAAGCAAAATAAAAATATTTTCAAATAAACAAAAGCCAAGAGAATTCATACACTACATAAAATACTAAAGAACATTATTTAGGCAGAAGAAACATTACAAAACAATTCATAATTACTTGGATGAAAATGCTCAGAAAAAAAAAAACATTGGAAAGCATAATTTCAACTGCACAAAATAATAGTATTTTGTCAATACGAGGCATTATGATGTATGTGGAATTAAGGTGACTGACAACAATTATACAGAAGGTTAAAAGGCTTCAATGGATTAAAAATGTTTTATGAACTTATATGGGAAGTGGCAAAAGTTACAGTTTACATTTGACTTTAATGTCAATGATACACTTGTAATTTTGGGGTAAACATTGAAAAGATATACAACTACCAAACTAATAGAGAAAGATATGAAAATAAAAAACACTCCATCGATCCAAAAGAAGCAGGAAAAAAGAGAAAAAAATAAATATGAGACAAGTACAATAAATAATAAGATAGAAGATATAAATCCAATTATATGAGAACTTTATATTAAATATAGATGCTAACTAAAAGATAAGGATTGTTAGAATAAATTTAAAAGCAATAAAAATATATACTGATTACAAAAAAGAAAATATAAATTTAAGAATATAGGAAGAAAGTAAAAAGTTGAAAAAAGGTATCATGTAAACACTAACCAAAAGAAAGCTGGTATAGTTACACTAATAAAGATAAAATAGATATTTAGGCAAGAAACACTATTAGAAGTAAAGAAGGCTATCTTAAAGTCATAAAAGGTTCAATTCATCAGGAAGATATAAGAATTCTAAACTTATATACATGTATTGATATAGCTTCAACATTCATAAAGCAAAATTTTACAGAGCAAAAAGGAGAAACATATAAATCCCAATCATAGCAGGGCACATTAATAAACCCTTCAATAATTGATAAAACAAGCAGACAAGAACTAAAAGAGTATATATCATTTAGACAACAAACAACCTAACTGCACATACAAAGAACATACTGTTTAAAAAACGATGTATGTTCTTTTGAAATGCACAAATAACATGTGCTAAATTGACCATATGGTGTGCAACAAGAAACAATTTCAACAAATTTTGAAGGACTAAAATTATTTGGCACATCTGAATACAATGAAATTAAACCAAAAATCAGAAACAAAAACATAATTTAAAAAGTCTTCAGATATTTGGAAATTAAGCAAAACTTTCTAAATAACTTACAGGTTAAAAATGAAATCACAGGAGAAATTAGAAAATATTTTGAGTTGCGCTCTGGTTGGTGCAGCTTAGTAAATTGAGTGTGGGCCTGCAAACCAAAGGGTTGTGGGTCAGGTCCCACGTTGGGGGCACGTGAGGGGTGACCATACATTGATGTTTCTATCCCTCTCTTTCTCCTCCTTGCCCTCTCTCTAAAAAAATAAATAAATAAAATCTTTAAAAAATATATTTTGAGCTGAAATAAGACAAGAAAATTTGTAAATTAAACATCTAGAAAACAAGAAATAAAATAGCATATATCAGAAATTTAAAAAGCAGTCAAACACACAATAGAGAAAATCAATAAAGAAAGAGTTGGTTCTTTTTTTTGTTTTTTTATTCTTTATTTTATTGATTATGCTATTACAGTTGGCCCATTTTCCCCCTTCACTCCCCTCCACCCTGCCCATCCCCTCCCACCCTCATTCCCCCCTTTAGTTCATGTCCATGTGTCATAAGTTCTTTAGTGTCTACATGTCCCATACTATTCTTACCCTCCCACTGTCTATTTTCTACCTACTGTCTATGCTACTTATTCTCTATATCTTTTCCCCCTCCCTCCTCCTCCTACTTCCCTGTTGCTAACCCTCCATTTGATGACTTTTTTTTACTGTTCACATTTTTAATCTTTTTCTTAGGTAAGTCCCTTTAACATTTCATGTAATAAGGGCTTGGTGATGATGAACTCCTTTAACTTGGCCTTGTCTGAGAAGCAATTTATCTGCCCTTCCATTCTAAATGAAAGCTTTGCTGGATAGAGCAATCTGGGATGTAGGTCCTTGCCTTTCAGGACTTGGAGTACTTCTTGCCAGCCCCTTCTTGCCTGTAAGGTCCCTTTTGAGAAATCAGCTGACAGTCTGACGAGAAGTCCTTTGTAGGTTACTGTCTCCTTGTCTCTTGCTGCTTCTAGGATTCTCTCCTTCATTTTTACTTTGGCTAATGTAATTATGATGTGCCTTGGCATGTTCCTCCTTGGGTCCAACCTCTTTGGGACTCTTTGAGCTTCCTGGACTTCCTGAAAGTCTATTTCCCTTGCCAGATTGGGGAAGTTTTCTTTTAATATCTGTTTAAATAAGT